>LYUA01000550.1:473144-492398 GCA_002093875.1 Calopteryx splendens | reverse complement strand
ATATATATATATATATATATATATATATATATATATACACACACACATGTATTCACAAGGCTATTCGAGTTAATTACTTTTCTCGTGGTACTACCGTAAGGCGCCATATTGTATACTGCTCGACCTGAATTAGTTGAAAACTAATATAGTACTACCTATATCATATTTCAAATTTCGCCAATTTCATTTAAGAAAAGAGTATTTGAGCCAATATACTGCAAGATGATCATTAAATTAGTTTATCCTATGACTAACAAACCGCGCATTCCTTCACATCCGCACACGTTCCTACTTAATTAAATAAGCTACTTTGAAGGAAGTGATTTTTATCGCGTTACTGCCATTAAGTTATAAAATCATTAAATAAAATCCTAACTAAACTAGTTACATATAATGAAAATATACTAAACGTTTATTTTCATTTTATATATAACTATTAGTTATTTTCCTATGCTTAAATATTCAAGGAAAAATCCGTAATACATTGCTTTTGCCAAAAGAGAATAAAAGTCACATGATATTTATTCACCTATTCAAATTTAATTATTGTATTAAACAATTTCCAAGAAAAATTAGACAATATTTGTTTTAACTACCTCTTGAGGAAAAATAAAGTCATGCACGCAGTCTATTTTAAAAACAAATGCATAGCTTAAAATTTGTAGTTATACGTCGACGTGTTTACGTCATCGCTAGCGTTAATGATATTTAAACAAAGTAAAAATAGTTTGCCCCAAAGTCAAACACTATGTTCCGGGCTTATTCCCTCCTTGAAAGCTCTTTCCCCAAGAGGAGGAAACTCCGATTTTGAGTTTCCCTATAAACTATTACCTCTCTTCCTTAACCTTACCTTGCAGTTTGGTCTCCACGCTTCATATGGCCGAACTTCGAATCCTAATTATACAATCATTTGCAAACAAAACCAACAGCTCTGTTTGGCTAAGGCTAACAATATCTTAGATACTAATGTTTTGATCCCGGGCATATTGATCGCCATGGTGCCTACCACCACGACTACCATAGTTATGTTCCTCTTGAGGCAATAAAAAAATTATGGGAGAAAAAATCTCTGACATCGATATTTTCATTTAAAAAATGACCATAATCGTGGAGTTAATACTTTGTGGAGGTGAGACAGTGGCTATTCAATGACCTTTTCCCATGTAAAGCTCTCCATAAACTTTTGTTTCCCATATGGCCACTAGATTAAAGGAAATATCAATACAGGTGAAATTTTTTCTCCTATGGTTCGTATGGTCGCCAAACTGTCACTAGCTCACACTCCATCCGAACGACAGGGCAATAAAATGTATTAGATGAAGTTAAGGCAGAAATAATGAATCCATTAAATGAATTGAAATTATTGATTCCACTACAATTGATCAGTCTCTTGAACTTATCTCCATAAATCGGCCATAGTAAATATCCTCTGCTTAACCGTCATGCAAAATTACCCGATTCTTCATTCAAGAGTTCTCACTCCTCCGCATAACTATTTTAATATTCGATTCCGATATTTTAGGTGCATTAAATCCGACCTTCCGATGTAATCGGCGCGTAAATTTTGTAAGAGTAATTATTAATATAAAAATCCGTAGTGGAAAAATATCTGTTGCCAATGGATTTCTGAAATGCATGAAGTTTTTATGCTTGTTTTTTTTCCAGCCGAGAGTACGTCACCAAAATGTGCTAGGATGTAAATTTATGAATCCAGACTTGTGATTTTAAATCCTCTTAGAACCGCACTAACCCAAAATTAGAGCAGTCAGTAATATAATACATACGTAAACAAAAATATCCTGTGAAATTTTCTTTGATTTTTTTGGATTAATTAATTAGCAAAACAAAGGACCATGACCTTTTAATCACCTTTGCATGGCAACTTATTCACTGTGATTGTATTTTTTGTTTTGTAAACTATTATGACTTTTAATACCGAAATTCACAATTATAAAATTCTTAAAAAAATCGCAATGATTAACAATTTACGACAATCATTCCCCTAAACCGGGTCTAAAACCCGGACCCCTCGATTTCCGAACATCTTGATCCGTTTGAAGCTCTCAAAAATTCACAGTGCAAGAGGACGCCTGGGTAGCTAAAATGGCAAAAGCACTCCGGAAAAGCCGGAAATCGATGGATCCGGGTTTTGAGACCCGGTTCAGGGGAATGATTTGTGAATTTTTGCGCGTATGTAAATGCTGCAGCGAGTGACTTCACTTAAGTTACTGATAGTTTTTTTTTAAATAATTGTATATAGTAATTTTATAGATCATAGCAACGAATTCAAAGATATCCTACCGGAAGTTGCAGAATGCATTCTGTTGAAACATTTCAAGGAGATGGTAAAAAGTAGTTGCAGCAGATAAATGAAAATAATGAGAAAATAAGTTGACGGTAAATTACTCAAATCTATTTAAAAACTTAAATCCATGAGCCTATGATTTGTAAAACACCGATTACAAAAATGGAAAAAAAGGTGGTACGAAAGCGGTTAGGGGCAGGTCTAATAGAAATAATTACCCCCGTGTTATATTAGACACTTGGAACTGCGAATGTAGTTATTATTTTATTTATATTACATTTAGTATGGTTGTAAATTTATTTGTTTCGGAATACAGTTTGGCCAATATTAATTTCATCCTTGCGAGCTATCAATGTTCGAGTTTTAAAAAACTAAATAAATTTCTCGGAGGATTTGTTTTTCCCGGATTTCAAGCTTCTGAATTGTAATTCTTCGAAAGAATACTCAAAATTCAAATTGTTTCCCCATTCTCGGCTTTCTATACATGATCTACAATATTTGATCTCATCACACGGTCCCTTTAAAGAGGCATCACCACTCAAGAAGGGCATATTATTTCATTTATTCCACTTTAAGGACTATCCATACCAACAGAAAAAACTGATTAGCCCAAATATATATCTCTCTTGAAAGGCCAACTGTGTTGGTAACATCTAAAATCCAGTATCATCTCTATTATAGGAAAGCCATACGCTCGTGATCGAAAATCTTTGAAAGCGTATTATAGATGTAAATACATTTAAATTACTACGAGAGCTGTTAAATAACAAAGGGTCATATTTTTTAGCAACAAAACATGCCTAATTTTCTTATAAAGATTGTCCATCTCTCCCCTATGGATGCAATGCACTTTTCCAAGCTTTTCTTTTAGGCTTTGAGGACACTAAGCAAGGCATTTTTTTGATATTTCCTTCATAATTCCCTCGAAAAACCTTCACCTCCGCTTCTGATGATGAAAAATACATTTCATGAAGATGTTTCTTCACATGGAAACGGAAAAAGTCACGTGGGGCTACGTCCAAACTTCGGCTAAGATGAGTACTATATTTCACATTTATTTTCGCGAGAAATTCAACAACAAAATTTGCGATATTCGGTTGTGTACTATTGATGTGCAGTATCCAGCCTGTTACTTTGAAATGTGGCCTATTGCGTTTGGTATGGCCTTGGGTAAATTTTAGAGCATCTCTATAGTATGCTCCATTTGCAATTGTGTCGTCTACAACGAAAAGCGTACACAATATTCCCAAAATACCGAACAATGATACGACCATAACTTTCCCAACAGAAGCCACCACTTTGGATTTTTTTGGTGCTGGTGATTCCGGATATTTCCGCAGAGCTTTGCGGTTTGCTTTCAGAATTAAAATAACGTAACTATGTTTCAATAACAGTGATAGCCATCGAAAGAAACTCCTCATCTTCATGTAACATCAAATCAAACTGCGAACGAACCTGCACGCGAACGTTCTGTTGTTTAGATTGCGAGCAGTTTTGGAACCAAGTCCCCAGAAAGACCTCTTCTGAGGAACATTTTCTGTTACTAACGTGTTGACGAAACCAAATAAAGGTATTAATATTTCTGATTGTGCCCATAACGTTATTTGACTATCTTCATTCGCAATGGCATCAAAGGTTTACTTCCGTAAGAGCAGTGGCTCCAGGTCCACCATTACTTGAAATTGACTTTCTCACCTCTTTACACATTTTAACCATCTTTTGGATGTACTATATCGAAGACTCTATCTATCAACTCTCCATAAGGCTGATGTTGCACTACATATGCCTCGACCGCCGATTTGTTCCGGTGAAAGCAAAATTTTAATGCAGCGTAGTGCTCGTCACCTGTTACCTCCATCGTTGCCATAGGCGAAATGAACATATTTCAAATTAAAACCTCTCCATTCAATGTAATGACACTTGTACCACAGATAAAATGCACACTTAACAATAAACACAACATAAAAATTAATTTTTGCACAACAAATTTTGCGCATAAAAATGTATGACCAATTCTTTATTCCTACACGCATTCCTACTTGGCTGTATTTATTTTCACCAGATTTCCCCGGCTGTTTCATATTTTAGTTATTATAAAGTTCATTTTAAGGTATTCAGAGTTCCAAATCAGCCCCTTTGAGCCATGGACTCAGATTTTTTTTCAAAATAAACCCGTTTACTCTGTTTTCACACCGGTTAAGTAGGACAAATGGTGGCTACCCGAAGGAAACTATGATATCAAGGAAACTAGAGGGCTTTTGTACGATATCCTAACATTCGTTTAAATTTTTTATTTGCAAACAATATCAACAATGGAAGCTTATCGATTTGAGTAGACCCGTGGTCCATATATTACTTGGTATCTATTTTCTGAATATTTCATGCCTAAAAATTCACATGTAAAAATAATTTTGCACTAAATACCATACTTAAACGAAGATTTATAAAAAAAAACCTGGATTAATTAAAATTAACTTTGGAAGGCTGTACTAGTTTGCTACTAGATTGCACCAGTAATGAAGATTTGTTAGCTGTTACATAATTTATTGAACGAACTATCTACATCTATAATTTGTTTCCGAAGCCAAAGTAAACCATAATTCGACAAATAAAAAGTTGGGTGTACCTAGTAATAGCATTATACTTTTAGCATGACACATACTATAGTATTATCTATGTCCTAAACTAAATTTAAACCAATGGCAGCCCAAACAATTGTCCTGCAGATATTATATTCATTAAACAATTTATAAAATAACAAATGGAGCTAGATGATAATAATACGAAGAGAGAAGTTTCAGGTGTCATGTGGTGGAATTTTATCATCATACATCTAAAGATTCATAATAGATTATAATAATGCCGTTAAATCGAATTAGCTGTATTAAAATTGGATTTCAGTTGAGGAAAATGCTGAGATAGGCACAAATGTTTATGTATTCAAGAAATACAATTATGTCACCACAAACAACTCTGCCTGGAGCTGGATTTGAACCCTCGAATTTGGATTAGCCAGTGAGCGAGCTTTTCCGTGGACTACCTGGGTATCACTATAAATAATGGAGTGATGAATTAATTTACGATGGGCCGTAACAATTTTATATGCTAGTTTCAGATCATTTAGCAAGACAACCAGGGTATTTTCTAATGGCCAAGTTTCCAGAAATGGCGGTTAAAACTATAGATTATTAATTTAAAAGTGGGAGATAATTTCCTTCACATAGGGCTTAAATATTATCTCTTTAGTTTTTATCTCTCGTCATTTTGTCTTACAGATATTTATACATAAAACAAATTGTTGCTGTGACCGAACTCAACTCATGTTTCAAGCTAGGAGGATTTTCATTCAACGTCACCTATCAGATATAGCCCTAGCCGTGAGACCTTAATCCATACGCAATGCGTCATGATGGGTTTGAGTTCAGAAGTCTAAAACTTTTGGCAACCACGGTTTCACTTTAGGAAACGGGATAAAAAGTGTCCGCGATTGCGAAGTCCAGCACCGTGATTTCTAAGGATATATCCCTAAAACGTTATCCAGGCTTGAATACAACTCCAAGCGGTGGACGATAAGGATCAACACGTACTCAAAATGAGTTCTTTATTCAGTATAAATTTTACTGTCTGATTGAAAAGAGCGCGTCCTCGAAAACTTCGGCGTAGAATAGCCTGGGGTAATCAAAAGAAGGAAAGGTGCGCAAACGGGTACATACACGGGTGCATGTCAGTGAAAAATTACTATAGTATTTTAACCTCGATTAATTAAAAATATTATCATCATTTTATAAAAGCCACTGTTTTTATAGTTTGGATTTATGGGAATTATGTTAAGTCCTCTTCGGTCTTTTGGAGTTTAATTCATTTACATCCATGAACAATAAAAAGTATGTTTCATCAGGAACTATTAAGATTCTTTTACGAATCGCCATAATAATATAAGCAAGAAATAAAAAAAATACAGGAGAGGAAAATAATTTGTCAAATATGAAAGAGTAAAATGTCCAAGTGGATAAACCCTTTTAGCAATCAATTTTCCGAAGAGTTTTTAATTTTTTAAATGTTCATTTTCTTAATTAGTTTCATTTGAACTGTTTTTTTTCAATTACAACATCTCCTACCTTACTTTTGAAACATATTTTTTTCCTTTTTAAGTATGTTTTATTATTTAAAATTTTATGAGAATCGCGAGTGTAAGGTCAAATGAAAGATTTACTGTAATTTCTGAGAAATATTCCTTTAATTTAGAAGATGAATCAGGTTTCAATGAATCTAAGACAAATGATAATTTTTGAAACAACAAATTCAGAAAAAAATGATGGTAATAAGTGGGGACCTAAATATCTACGTGAGAGTCGTAAGTTGAAATGTTTAGCGATGACCTTGTTGTGGAGAATAGAGTTGTATAGCTCCGAAACATGATCCTATAGTTAAGAAGATGAACGTAGATTGAAGACTTTTGGTATGCTTAAAGGCAAGGGACGGAGAAAAAACAACGTAAAGAGATGATGACATAAGAATAAGTGTAGGAAATCCTTGTGAAAGAGTATGTTGCTAGGTGAAAGTTAAAGAAGGTAGAAGTGGTCGTAAGTTACGTTAAGAGGCCATGGAATTTTAAGGGTGGATATAAAATGACAAAAGTTAGGTAAGAAGGAAGACATTAATGGGAATATTATATGGAATGAAGGCAGGTAGAAAATATTTGGCGCTGAAGAATAATTTAGTACAATGCAAAAAAGATTTATGTATTTCGGTGCTTTAGAAGAACAGGAAGTTTTCTAATAGTTTTCAGGTTCCACTTAATATAAGGATTACAATCTTTTTTTTCCGTATGAATCTATTTCCATCTACACATTTCAAGTTTTACGAAACTTTCGCAAGAAGCCAAGCTCAAATAAATTACAGTAGTTTCCATGATTATTAAATCCATTCCAAAACAGCATCTAAATATTAGGATTTTAAGTTTCCTGTTTTTACTCTTAAAAAAAGAGTTTAAGTCTGAAAATTGAGCATTTTTCCTCTTAAACATCCCTTTGAAACAACCTTTTTTAAATTGAAATGCATAATTCCACGGATTTCCCTCCTCAAAAAAGGAAAATTTGACAAGTAAAAATTTTGCACAAACACAAAACAACCTTCTAAATAAAATCCCAGATGATGCATTAAAGATAACGAATGTTTAAGCCCAAGCAATAATACACCTAACCTAATGGATAGCATCACCAAGCCAACTGCCGCAAGAACGGCATTTCGTACTGAATTGTCAGATTATTTTCCATGGAAAATGTGCATTACTCATTAAAATTCATTGCATACTTGGCAATTTAAGCATAACAATTTCTTCAAATAAAAATATTTTCTTAGTTCCCTTACATGTCGTTCCACAGTTGAACCAACTAAATGAACGTTGAATGTTGAGCCAACTAAATCTTGAATTTGGAAAGAGTTTTAGTTAAAAGATCAAATAAATTTAAATATAGCACCAGCGCCATTGGTCTTCAACTTAATTGTTTAGTTTTAGTGTGACAGTAAATTTTTTTTACTTGCTCTAATGCTGATAATGAGGTTTTCTCTCTAGCGGGGTTTTCACATTTTTTAATCAGTGTTTCGCGGAATAATACTTAGTTCAATATTTTTTAGGAACTACAATGTGTCTGGCACAAGGTGATTCACAGTTCACCTCTTTCCACACACCTCCTCCACTCTCCAATTTCCTTACGCTCAAAAAGTTTCTAAACTTAGAATTAATCTATCCATCAACTGGGGTACTTCGCTGATCGACCAATTCTCATTGGCGTTGCCGTCATATACGTCTTCCACGTGACACATTAATGGTTGTTGTGTGAGGAGTTAGAAGCTCAACGAGTGGAGGAAAGATATTTGAAAGGGATTCCTGCCCATGCGATAAAAACTTTTGGTGCAATTTCAAGCGCGTCATCTCCTTAACCGTGGATGTAGGCTAGCTAGCATACAAAGTCAGCCGCGTCGCACGGAGAGTGGCGGGCCACTTCAAGTCCCGGGGTATTTGACACCTCTCGCTCGGTGATGCCCCCTCCGGCACTTACTTAGTGAAGCTTCTTAAGCATTCAGAAGTCGTAAAGACAGGCCACCAATCAATACCAGAGTGTTTTCTGGCGCTCGTGGAATTTGAGCCTTAAGCCTCAACGCATGCTTCCTTCCTTTCGAGAACCAACTTATTTTAAAATTCCCCACACTCCAATGCCTTTCCTCGTTTCATACATTTAGGTAGGATTAAATCAAGACACTGTAAAACCCACAACAAGCAGTTACTTGTCATGTAAGCGTAGGAGCTCATTTACGCGACACCCTATCCAGTACGGGAAAACAATAGATCCAGCATTTTCTACTAATATGATCGTTTTCCTTGCACACGTTCGGGTCTATTTCAACTTTATTGAACCAGTGCTGTAAAGTATCTGTTGAGCACTCAAGTAATTTTGGATTGCACGGAGAGATAGTTGATGGATGATGTAAGGCACCGAATGTTGATGCTGGCTAGTCTAGTACAAATAAAATGAGGGAAATAACAGGTAACAGTGTACTACGATTTTATAACTAAAGCACAATGGTTTTCTAAAGTTCCGTTGTTAGCGAGTTATCAAACCTTGTTGCACAGAATATCACCATTCAACGCTATTTACGGGTACGTTTTCGAGTATAACAAAGGAGTGAAAGGCTGAGTTTTTTAGAAGAGCGAGGCAAATTTCGCCTTTACGTTATGTACACTCACATGATCACATAAAAGCTATTCCTTCCAATACCACGCAACGTATACGAGAAATATGACAACAGACTTCAAGATTCAGGAAATTGAACCTTCTGCTAAAATTGGTTTCTCTGATCGTAGTGATAAATCACGATGTGAAATAAAGAAATATGCATTAATAAAATCATCCATAGCTAACCTGTGAAAATTAAGTCAAGAATTATTTTCCTTATGAATAGCCTTAATAAAACAAATTCTACAACGGTGTTTCGAATGGCTGTGTTAGGAGTTCAAAGAAAGCTCCCATTTCCAGCAAGATTGGCAGAACTCCGTAATTCCACCTACGGAACAGCACTAATTCAATGCTCGTCGAAATATGACCCTTTAAATTTTACAGAAGTACTTTTGATTTAATCTCCTCCAGCTCTCAAACGAAAAGTACCTTTTTATAGGACATTTAGTAAACAAGCAAATACGTACCGCGTTCAGAGAAAAGGAAATGCTACAAAAATCACTTAAGTTGACGTAAGTTGGTTGGAGCCGTTCACTCTAACGTGAAACCTTAATTATATTCATGATTTCAATGAATAGACACAGAATATGATTATTCTTAAATATTTTTTCTTCTGTGATCATCTGCTAACTTATAAAATGAAAGAACCCAAAATTTACCACCCAATACTTTAAAGTTACCACGTTATCCGAATCGGGAATGTTCTATCGAATGCCATTGGCTCGGCATAGTATGATAGGCCACTGCGGTCATTAAATGCGGGCGTGCGAGGCCGATAACCACCCCATTGATAAGAGAGACTTGCGATGCAATAACTAGGAGCCCGATCCTTCTGCTTAAGGATTGAGCGCTTCGATGTTTAGCCACGTGTAACTCAAAAACTAGCCAAAAGATTGAAGAACGGAAAAAGACTGGTATTTTGGTTTTTGAAACTCTATGGGATAAGGGAATTTAAAAAAAATGTGCCCATTATCCATATTAACAATAGGTCATTACCCACACTGTTAAAATAACGTTCGTCCGATGGTACGCACCGCAAGCTACGCGACATTAAGTAATGTCCCTATATATTTTGTAGCCACAATAGAATCTCTTCGGATTCAATTACTAACGTCTATGAAATAACTGCCGGAATATATTCCAAATACCATTATTCAACAAGTAAATATGGTGAAGAAAATGGTGAAAATAAACTCAAAAGATTTGAATTTTTATACTAAAAAATCATTTAGTGTTAATTGAAGAAATCAAAGGAATTAGTAATACCCGTTATAGAGAAAAACTAGTGCTAAACTGTGTTGTCCATTATATTTTATTAGGGTTTAGATTTTTTCCAACTAGCTCACTAAATTGAGAAATTTCCTTGAATTAATTTTTACAAACGTTCCAACAAGTCAATAAAAAAATATTTCTTTTCGATAGAAAATCCCGTTAATCTTTCTCTCTGAAGAAGCGGACGAATATCTATTTCAGAAAAAAATTAAGATAAAAGCATAACTAAAATTGTATTTTACGGCGCAAAATTAGCCGTCATTCACGATCTTAAGCTAATATTTAACAATATTCCTGTCTAAATCATCGAAGAAGTATATGATATTTTCAAACTTTCTACGAAATTAGCCATGAATCGAAATAAAAATATTTTTTATGTTTTTTTATGTCATCCCCTTAGTTAGCCATGATCAATGGGTCTGCAAAGATATTCCAGCACATTTATTTATCTACAAGATGGCACATGAATCTTTCGAATCCGAAGGTGTTTAGGAACGGAAAGTATACACATGAATAATTTACGCAGCATAAAATGCATTATTTCCCCTAGTGCTCTATACCGCTAGATATTTATAGCAAATGCAAATACTTCTATAAATATATTCTAAAAAATAAAAATATCCACCCTGCTACAATTCGGACGTATTTAAAAAAAAAAGACTATGAGGAAATTCCTTTATCATAACTCACGCAATATAAGGGTGCCGAAGTCCGATTCATGGATCTCTGTCCACAATTTCATGCTCGGGTACTTTCATAATCCCAGCCAATATTTCAATTTTCAACTAATAGCTGATGGCAGTGTTCATTTTGATTCATAATGAAAAATGGAATGCAGTGTTGACATCAAAAAATCAGAGGCAATAACCTGAAAGTTGTGGAAAGTGTCTGTTCAATCTCCTCCGTAAGAACAAGATGATCAGTAGTGAAAACAATTTTCCGATTTCCAATTTTTTGTAAACACATCCGTGATGATTGATGCAATTTCAATGACTGCATAATTGGAATCAATTGTCATGTGAAGCAGACAAAATGTGCCATTTTAAAACATTCTGGAATACTACGCTCTTACCTTCCAATTTCTAACATTGCTAATTATAACTCCTGATAAATGAATAATAGCGAGCCAGTAATGATGTGGTGGAGAATATAACACGTAATAGAAGCCGTTATTGCAGTTCTATCCTCTATTAATTGTTTATATTTTACGTTTTTGATATTTAAACATGATTCTCGGAGATTTTTTTTTTATTGGTCTAGTTATGAATTTTTTAAAGCTCACTAGGAATGATGTAAAAACATTGAAATCGATAAAATACAGACATTTATTTACGTGAAAACTGTAACAACGTCTATTACTAAAACTCCTATGTTGAACCCATTTGATGTAAAGATATTCCACGCATGTTTCCTCTTCTAAGCGGCACAGATGGGGCTAAAGAGCCATTGGTTACCGGACAGTTAACCATCCAAATAACGAAAATGGGAGAAGAACGCTCCTCAATCGAAGGAGAATAAATGAATCAAAATTCGATTCCGGAGTCCCACTCTACATGTTTGTAGAGTCCAGGCTCCAGCAGAAAAATAATAACATCTCCTCCGGGTAACTCCGGCCCCAGTCCGACACCCTGTGCATCACAAGCGTAAATGGGGTTTTGATAAAGAAGTTGGAAAATATATCCGACCGAAAGTAATGATCATTCGACCGTGCTGTTTGCTGGCAGTGGGCTTCCGTTCCGGACAAAGGGAATTTATGCAGAAATCAGCGCATTTTACTCCAGGCTAATTATTACATTGAATTTACATTACCCTTTCCTAAGTTCTAAGACAAAGGGTTATTCATGCTGTAATCGGCGTATTCGACTCCCGTCTAATTATAGCTTGAACTTGTTCCGTTTCCAAGCAACTGCGTATGATGCGTTATCACAAAAGGGAAGTTTTAAGCATTTTGCAATAAGCTTTGTTCGCTGATTCCACGATGCTTTCCATAACTTTTCAGCGGAAATTCTAGTAAATGTTAAGAAGATAATTTTCCCAGGAAAATCGGAAAATAAGTTAACTTTGGCTGCCAAATGGGAAAATAATAGTTTTACACTGGGGAAAAGCGCATTAGTACACAAATACTATTAAATAAAGAAAACTTTTTATAATGCGACAGAAGATATTATGAAAATTAAACTAGGACATTTTACATGCTCATTATACTTCAATGATAAAAAGTATGCGTGGTACTTGCTTTAAACAATTACATTTTTGCCGGTGAAATAAATATTTTTCAACATTTTATTTCACGCCGATGAAGGAATTTTAGAGTCAAAGGTTTCTACATTTGTAGTTTTAATTATAGCCTCGGGAAACTTAAAAAAACTCGTTCCAAATACAAAAATAAGGAGCATGATTAAACTCATGGCTATTCCTTTGTTACACGTGACTTACCGTATTACTGTCACTAATTACAAACATGGGTCGCGTATAAAGTTTGATCTACCGTGTCAAATGATGGACCGCCCCGGGAGTGGTTGTGACTGAGACCGGAAAATACACTCTCGAAGCTGGTATCTGTGGTTACTCTTTCTGCAGATAAGCCATTCTTGTCGAATGTGAACACCAGTTTTGTCACACCAACGCAATCAACAGTCAAAGGAGGATTATGCTTTTTTCCCCTGATTCACAGTAAATTATTCGTGACCTAGCGTGGCACCTCATGCACCGCTTGATACACGATTTATCAGAAAACGCCGCCGGCCAACGAGTCTACATTCTTCCACTCCACCGTCCGACATCATCTACATCTCCATTCCTCCCATACTCAACTTTAATCAAGCTAGCTAATTACGCGGGAGCAAATGAATATTTCGAGGGAAACAAAAGCTCCACAAGCGGCTATAACCACCATGCGAAAGCATGCACGTGGAAGCTAGGACGAACATCCCGCCGCGAATCAAATATCATAAATGCTCCCAACCACTCCTCTGTTCCATTTCGGCCAAGCTTTTAGCCTTCATATTCTCGTGACGAAGCACCTCACTAATAATAGATAACGTACTGGGAGACAGGGAGGGATTGTTCCTCTATTCAAAAACATACGTAAGAGCAAAGGTGGAAGGAGTTTCGTAGCATGTTTGTGTATTGTTACACAGGTACATTGCTTTGCGTGAACAGCATGACTTTAAAAGAAACTTCGTTAATTTGCAGTGGCCTCATCATAACTTGATTTAATACATTTGGTTGAAAAGGTTTTTCATTCATTAACGCAGAATAGCATTCATATTTTCCAAAGCATGGGTTAGTTCTAACACTATGTCGTAGTGACAATAATAACGCAGTTGTGAGCTTATTGTGCCCTGAGACCTGCGTAAATTTCAGGCAGCGACACGTATCACGTGACTTACGAAGCCAAGAAAGTGATCTTGTTTAGAGCAGGTGTTCCCTGGAATATTAGTTTACTATTTGTTTTTTTATCAATCACCGTAAATCGCGATCAATGTCTTCCAAGCCTTTTCTATAGTACAGAATGTAATAATACACCTTTTTTAACTACATAAGGATGATTATTTCAACCTACCGTTGATTATTGAGTAGTAGTAGTTTCATATGTGGCCTCAGTTAACTGTAAGAATGCAGTGAAAATAAATTAAAGTAAACCTCGCGAGAAGTCTATTTAAAATATGCCTCAACTCCTTTCTCTTGTAATATCGTATTTATTACCTCACCACATCACGATTGAACCCAATTTCAATAGACCGTAGTGAGGGTTTACTGCCGACGTAAAAACATTAATTTCATCACAATTCTCACCTCTTTGTGCATAATTTAAAATTTTATATGATTTTTCAGCAGGTTAAATTTCGCCAATATTTAATTATGTTATCAACTCTTAAAAAAATTGATAATACAACGAAACTGTTTATTCAGTAACGAATACACGGTTTTTTATGCATCATTAGTGATAATAAAAAATATTCTGCTGAAATAAATTTGAGTTCCGCGTAATTATCTCAAATTAAAAAGCTTATGGAAATCGCGAATTTTATTGGGGTGGCATCACAAAAAAGAGAATAAATATATTTATGGTTGGCATACGTAATAAATTTTCCAGACCTTTTACTTAGTGGTTATTGATATTATCTTTAAACTCTTACTGTCTATATATATATATTGGGTGTAAATAATTTATCAGATAAAATCTATTTATATATCTATTTACGAAATTTTCGTTTACCTATGCTTTCGAAAAATAAAGTTTTTCCAAACTATGTTCTAGCAACATTCATGATCTGTTTGTAGCTATTAATTCTACCTACAAAAATGCTTGTTTTCATAGAGATCTACTATCATAAAGGTATTCAAGCAACCGTCTAAAGAATTAATGTGGTAGTAAATATTTAAAGTAACATTAACATTTTTTTTAAATAAATTTTTTTAACACATCGAAATAGTCGTCATGACATCATATTATTAATTATAGTATGATATTTCCCTGCAAATTAATTTTATCACATTTGAGAGGTAAGTAGTTAATAATGAAATTGTAATAGTCTGAGTCTCCTTCTAATTGGACATAATTTCTAAACAATTCAATTTTATAAGTATAGGTCCTAAAGCAAAATATTCAGTTACCTATTTCATTAGGTTAAAGCATTATTATATAAAAATACCCTTCCAGAAAAGGGTAAAAATTATATTTAAGCAGAAAAAAATAATAATACGAAAAAGTAGAGGAGATAATGGACGAATTAATTGCAAGCATTGAATTGTGAATGCATTATTCTTAATTCGAGGATCATTTACTTTGAAACTGTCACATGATTTAAGAAGCCAATTTAATAAAGAGAAATACATTTTAGATGGGATTTACTTGTTGAATAATCATTAATATTGAAAATTTTGTGAGTTTAATTAATCAAGATGTTACAAGAAAAAAAGAGTTTTTACGCAAAACACAAATTATTAGCAACAAAAAGATTCTAATTAATTTTTAATGAAAATGAATATGCGACTATTGTCATACACATAAATAATAATACACAAATTAAGAAACAAATCACGAATGGCATTTACCTGCTAAAAATCACATAAAATCACTTGTAATATAAGGTTTAAAATTGAGGTCTCTCTGGAAGCAGATCTTTTGAAAAAAGCCCAATGAAACTTTTTACACGCTGAAAATAAAAAAATTAAATATCTAGTAATATATAGAATGACGAAATAAATATTTTTTGAGGCATTATAATCGCTGGAAAGAGCAAAATTTAAAAATATAAAACCCAAAATGCTCTTTATATAATTGTGTGATTGAAATTTTCTCTGATTTTTTTATTCAATAAGGGTTATCATAAATTACTATGGCAATCGCTGACTAATTGAACGACAAACAAGTCTGAAAACCGAGAAAATTAAAGACCTGCTATCGCTCATTCATGATTGAATGCGAAGCAAAGCAACTTATGTCCCCGGAATAAACTGTGGTATCTGTTGCTCCGATTCTCCAAATGCAATGATCATGATCAAAATAGCCTAAATCTTAAGAAAAAAAAATAGTTAATTAAATTCTTCCGTGGGTCAGTTGCATGATTTTCCCACACTTAGGATACAATTAGTAAGAGCAATAAAACATTTTCCGTTGAATTGGCTCGTGAGATCATTCTGCTAATTAAAAAACTCAATAAAGATCAACAGAGTTAGCATTCGAAGCCCCTACCATCATCCCAGACGGAGAGTTTACCAACCGAAACTAAACGAATGAGATAACACTTGGGAGATTACCCACCTACGGGGAGGTGGGAATCGATGACGTAAATATGTGAAGAGAAGATTCGAAATAAGGATTAACTGAGGAAGTATTCCGTCACCTAACATAATGGCTCAATCAAAAAACTGGAAACGCACCAAATGTGGACTTTGGCGAACGTCCAAGCCGACGCTTGATCGAAATCGTATGCCAAATATGGTGGTGTTGAAAGGGTTGGACATCAAGAACGACTATTAACTTTTGATTGTGTAATGGCCTATCAGCTCAAATATTGTGAAAATTTAATAAAAAAAACAGATTCAAAAAGTTCAACATTAATTACAAATTGTTTAACGCATCGCATATCAGATAAAATCGTAAAATATGCTAATATTATGCCATGCGTACGAGCTCATATTTCAGTTTTGAGATTTCATGGAAATAATAGACTGAAATGAAATCAAAAGATGCGAGAGAATAATGCACATGAATGGGATTTCTATTCAGAATCTCTAAACTCTGCTCTAATTAATCCATTAAAATCAAGTTTTCCTTGAGGAAAGTAAAACGTTTTTCTCATTAATGGAAAATCTAGTATTCATAATAGAAATCTTCTCCACTTCAGGAGTCTCATTCCATTGCCCACAACTTTTCGTTCTGCACGAATTATCAAATTTGAAAAAAATTAGATTTGTATTGATCCTTCTTGGAGCAATTAATTAAACATCGATAATATGGTTTCATTAAGTCAAGGTTAGGTTAAATATTTTTGCAATATCGTTCAAGGTATTATTACAGTAATTTAAAGTTCACCATTTGCTGATGTAAAAAATCGGTCGGGAGAATCGGATGACTAACTGACGCAGCCGCTTACAAACCTGAATCCTAGCGATTAGTTTCTAGCTTTGGGAATTAGGCTGTAACTCTAGTGATTAAGCTCCTGGGAAACCTGGAGAATAGCATCAGGTTTCTCTTGAAATAAAGAGATTTCAGAAGCAGTAGATCAATCAGAAATGCCCTGGAAGCAAAATTAAATTCTATTGTATTTCAATACTGCCTCTCTCCCCCCTTTCCCACAAATTACTAGAACATTACGTAAGGATGGACCCCTCCCTCTTTTACCTTATAATCCCTTTCCCCTTCCCCCAACCTAACTAATCCCAACCTTTTCAAACAAGGCGCATTAAAGCCTGTGACATTTTATAAACGATGATGATTCGCTAAGATCAAAACCAGTCAATCTCTTTACCGTAATTTTTTTTGGAATATTACATAGTTTAATCCTTATTTCTGTCGTGACACGATTCCACAAAGTGGTCAAGAACTATGAAACCCACTGTACTAAACTGCACCTTGTACATGCTCATCATTTACTTGTAAATAGTTATATTAGTTTGTTGTCAGCGCCAACTATTTCACATCTAAAATAGATTAGCTACTTGCTATTAAATAATACTCGTAAGACTCTCAAGAGAGAACAAGGCATAGGTTTCCAACGTGCTCCCTTCAATTTATGATAGTTATACTACAGTTAATCTATTACTTAATCCATTATCCTTGGAACAGTACCTAACTCTGATTATTAGAGGTGGGTGCATTATCTGATTTTATTGACAACTTAAATTAAGAAATAATCAATCGAAAGGACAACAATATTTAATTATGCAAGAAATACCCATAACATTGCAAATAATTTAGTGGGTGAGTAATTTTTAATTTCATATTGAATGTTTCCTCACCTAGGGGTACTATGGAGCCCTTGCAATGTATGTCTTCATTCATTCACTTGCATATTTTAGCATTAAAATAATAAATACTTTTGTTGAAGAGCAAATTAGAGTGAATGCAAATAGCGTGAAGTTCATGGTGATTCATCTACACAGAGATTCCACCCCGGATCCCTCGATTTCCGGCCTTGTGCTTTATCCAGGGGAGCTACCCAGGTGTCATTTTACCCTGAGAATTCTATGACTGTGAAAGTTATCTCGCGGTTTTAATAATAGTTCCAATTCCAAACCTTAAAGAGCTCGATTGACATTTTTGTCTTATGTCACTCCGATAGAAGGACGAGAACGGGTGCTGTGGTGTTTTTTTTGAGAGGTATAGAAACGTTGGTAGGTACCTTAACTATCTTCCCCTGCACTGTTATTCCAAACGTCAACCTTCACCGATTAAGCATATTCCTTCATAAGACGGTGAAAATATGTTTTGGTGCAAATATACTTCTCACATGACTACGAGTGTAGCCCTATAGCGGTGGTGAAACTATTAATAAATCGAATATTAAATTCACATTATTATGTTTTTTTCCATTTTTCAGGGTTTTACCGGATAATGGAAAACACGTTTAGTGGTATCTTTATGAACAAAGCATTTCTCTGGTATATATGAGTCAATGGTGAAAATTAGAATGCTAAAAAATGATATCATATGTGCAATATATGTACCATACTAAAGCCAAAGCCTCTGGAAGAATAGAAAATATTAATTCCAAATGGTAGCTTCCCAGGTGATATGATGAATTGATATTTTTTATGAGATCCAAATAATTAAACGGAATAGGTATTAATGCATGTAAAGTAAAAAAGAAACATACTCACTTAATTGTTCACCCATTTATAGTAGGTGAGATGATAAGCCGTAAGTGTGCTCATGGCACCCAACTTCTTCAAATTTAATTCAAGGCTGTGCCATTAACAGCTGTGGTCCTCCGAACAGCCAACTCGTGCCTGCTTGAGACATCGGCTATTAATAGTCGGCAAGGAGCCCGCCGGGGACCTCCATTGTTCCATCACTAAGAGGACGAAAGCCTCGGATTCCAACAGCGAAGGCGAAGCTACGCACACCCTTCTCGTCAGACACCAACACTACACCCACGCACACATACACACACACAAACGCACGCTCCAATACACCCTCACACGGGCAAGCGGCGGCGGCAAATTCACTGCCCCCATGCCACCAACTCCCTCATCAGTGGCCCCTACCGGGAGAAAAGAAAAATAAAATCCCATGCGGACATGTCTTCTGCAGGCTATCTTTTGTTGCGGCGAGAGTTGAAAACCTCGCCGTTAATTTTGCTTAGCATGAGCGAGACGGGAGGATAAAGTTGTTGGGGATGAAATGGGGGAAGTTTGAAAGTGGGGACTGGCGGAGGGAGGAGAGGCGGGAGAGGGGACGAGAGAGGAGGCTGGAGTTTGGGGGTGCAG
>LYUA01000550.1:458223-468615 GCA_002093875.1 Calopteryx splendens | reverse complement strand
TATATATATATATATATATATATATATATACAAGATGATTTGGAGACAGAGAAACACACAGAAGAAACAAAATATTACACTTTCTTGCTAATTTTCTGGAGCTACGCCCGTCTTCGAGGCCAAGAGAAGAATTCTGATTCTTCTCTTGGCGATATTTTTATAATTTATTTTTACATAATTTAAATGCAATAAATGATGCTTTTAGTGAGATAGGGAACAACCGAAAAAAATGCAAATAGTATATACTTTCCTACGTCATTTAAAATAAGGTGAGGTAACGTTTCTGCATAGATATTTCAAACACTAATTGGAAGGCCTTGGAATTAAATCTATATAATGAACCTAGTTACAAAAACTTAAACATGAGACGTAAAATTTTCTAGGCACCAGAATTTCCCGGCAAACCGCAAGAAGGAAATGGGATATGATTTTCTCGGGGAAGGGACTTTCACCCCTCTTATTTTGTAAATTACACAAATCGTAGACACCTCTATCCTCTCCTTTCAGCATTTGGTTTGATGACTGCCTTTGTAATCTAAAGCAACTCTAAGGGAAGTTTGATGATATGTAACTATTTTAATGAAGGGAATAGGATCCTATTGGATGGTAAGGAATAAACTGTTACATTACGCAATCATCAAGGAATTATGGAGTTTGACAGTCACGTACGCTGTGAATATGTTTACACACACAAAGTTCCCGATATTACGTATCAATAAAATATAAAAGGATATTTGCATGTTATGACAGTTAATATAAGGTGTTATAAAAGTTAATTAGTCACATGAACGCCAGTTAAATGCTATTTTTATGACGTCATAGTATTTCGCAGACAGAACACGTTGGAATCAATGAGATCGTAAATTAGCAACATACGTGGGAAAAGGTAGTTATCACCTAGCAAAACAAAAGCGAGGGAATAATTGTACTGTTTGGGGGCTAATGAAGCGTAAGCTCTGAATATTCAGACAAACGAATGCGAATTCAGACAAACGAATTAAAATGTTATATGAGATGAGATAATGCAGATGAGATTTTCATTGGATGCTATCAATGGGATTTCCTTTTCTATTATCTTATGAGACATTAATAATCAAACTTAAGAAGATTTTTTGCGAATAATATTGGCAGAATCGGTGGATGTGACTTTACTGTCTACATATACTACGTTAATTTAAGGAATTTGTGAAAGAGTATTCAATTATTTCAAAATGAGGTTTGGACAATTGAAAAAGGAATTAACTTATTTTTGAGCGAGATGAGGGGAACCCAAGTAAGGAGTTTGCCAGTTAAATCCTGTTTGAGGGAAATTTTTGGTCGTAAGTATAATGCACGATTAAACCTACGATGGTAAAATAATAATGGTTGAGGTATCTACACTAACAGAATGTGATTAATGTGATAAGAAATTAACAGGGTCAGGCGTGACTCCAGTGAAATGACAATATGTCCATTAAAAAAAGAACTTAGTAAATGTATTTTTACACAATTTTACTACACAATGATACGACGAGTTTCATTACATTAGCTATTATTTGTAAGCTAACTATTTATGTGCATTTTCGTATACCAGAAAGTACCGAAGAAAGCCCCGTCGCAGACCAATAAAATTATGGACAATTACCAAGTTTCTTTTCACAATGGATATAATGTGGTAAGCGTGGAGGTTGACTCCGAAGCAGTATTTTATTACACCTTCGTTGAACTTGAAATAAATTACTTTTTTGTTTCCAAAATGAATGCATATGATATCCCTTTGACCACCGACCTTAAGGTGTAAAATCTGGTATTTTCAACTTCTGCCTCAAAAACACAAAGAATTTTTTATGCTTTTATCACTTAAATTTTCAAGCAGAATGACCGTTTTTGATTTAATTTGGCCTAAACCATTCACACGATCCAAGGGCATGCTCCAAAGCCAACGTATTGTCCCTGTGAAACATTTTTTATCGCATTTCAGTTTTATACATTAAAAGGATATGCACTTACTCTCCATGACAATGGAGCCGCGTGGACTATATCTTGATCCTGACCAGAAATGTTTTCACTACCAGGACGAAAACGTTTACCAAAGACTACATTACATAAAAATTGTAAGATAAATGACACACTTTGTTTTTTTTTCAAAATTTTATTATAAAATTGTGGAAAAAACCTAGTGTGTCTTTTAACTTACGATGAATCGTTTCCACCAAGTAACGGGCGAAAACCATATCTATTAAAATTGTAGTTGAAACCTGTAATTGATTTGGATCATGAATGAGAGCGTTGTTGGTATAGAAAAAAAATGAGTCTACGAATTATATGGAAGTTTCATGGCATTCTGAGCCCTCATATCTCTCGTGTCAAAACGACAACATCTTTGAGACCGTACAAACAAGGCGCTCCTAGACCGAGCTGGCCGATAAAGGGAGCAAGTGCTTGTCGGCCATTTAAATTAACGCGTTTGAAATGCCTTACTCTCCTTGCGAGTACTATTATTTGTAATTTTATGTTAACAAATTACCAATTGTACATTAAACAACCAACATTTAGTAATTCACGATTGACTAATTTAATGGTGTGGCCCCACGCAGTGCCTTGTCGTTCTGCGACCCCTGGGAATTATATCTCGCAGACGTTAGACAATCCGTAACCCTTTAGATTCCAAAATGGAGCATGAACCCTTCGCTCGAAATGGTGAGAGTGGAAGACTTGCAGGGATGAGCAGATGAGCGGATGTTGAGGTAGGAAATGAGGGTGGGAAGTAGAGTTAAACGTGGGGTGAGTAAAGAGGGTATGGATTGAACGGTAGAGCCGAAACTCAGGGGAACGCGTGAGTTGGAGGGTGACGGGTTGAGTAGAGTCGGGGGGAGAGGGAGAATGATTCGTGTGTTCAAGAAATACGGTGAATAAAAAAGCGTCCCTTAGATGAGACTCGCTTCCACTTGAGTTTTTTTCCTGGCGATGCCTTTGTTTCGTTCGCTCCACTTCCACGCTGCTCCACATTATTCATCTCCCCCATTACGGAAAAACTTATGCTCCTTTGCGTAACCTTTTCCACCGCTGTGTAATTGTATTTTTCACACCACGCTATAGCTGGGAGACCTCAACGTTTAATTTCGACCCCAAAATGTTCATGTCATTGCATTAATATAGTCCTCTCTCCTCAACCAATGACCTTTTAAAAATCTAACCTTTTCTGAATTATGTGCTCCCAGGTTCTTTTACGCACTATTTTATTACTTATGATGACCGCATCCCAAGAGCAAAAAAAGTTAGGATAGTACAGTGATGAGGTTTTTTCATTGTTCCGTACCGCATCAGTTTTTCAAATAAATTGGTTTTGTAAATGAATTTATGGAAATTACACATCAGCATCATATCACATTGCTACTAATGATTGAATATCTTTTTTTACTACGAGCTTACAACTTAGCCTTTTAGAGTGTACATAAAGTAACTTATATCATACTGATTATAAGTAAGGCTAAATGAATAAATAAGATACATTAGAAGGACTCAACTTTCCCGGAAGTGTCTATGGCTCCTTTTCAATGCATCTCTCTTCTCCTAATTATTAGGCTCACTGTTTAAATTAACTGTGGTAATTTTAAGTCATTGTTTAAATAACCTCGTTATTCTAACGTGATAATTTATAATACCTAAATTATATTTCATATTGTTGTTAGTCGGTGGGGGACGTGATAGTCCAGTGGTTAGAGCGCTGGGCAGCTGACCGGAGGGCCGGGGTTGGATTCCCGGTGATGCCTCTTGGGCACCCTCAGCTTCACCCAAGCTGTAGACCAATTTTCGGATACCAGGTCATCCTGCGAAATCACAGGCGTAACAGGGAAAAGGGACTGGTCACCCTACCCTTATGTTTGAATTTCACACGCCGTATCCGTGAGCTCTACCTACCAAACTGACCTTCGGGTTGATTACTGTGATGATAATTAGTTGAGGATTCCATTTTATCAGCAAAATTCTCGATCATCAAAGTAGTGATTTCAATTTATGATTAGCCATCTCTCTTCCACTATTTTTCTACGGGAAAAACCTTTTTCCACTCGTGGAACCTAAAAGTGGTCGTTATATCAACCAGCAATATGAATGAGAAAGGAAGAAAAAAACTCCTATATCGATAATTCACTCAACAGAGGTGACCAACAACAGGGAGAAGTGTGCTAGGGCAAAACGACGGGAATACGTCAAAGTATTGTCCACAATCATGTGCACAAGGGAGGTTTACTGGTTTTGTAAGAAGGTGTGAGAGGGATAGAGTTTATCGTTAATAGATAGTGGCCGTTAGTATTTTTGGTTTATGGGAATTTAGAATTCTGATTTCAAATTAAAATTGTTCAGTTGCCTCTTATGTCTTGATATCCCCATAGTTTTCCCTTCATTTATCTTAATATTGGTCTGGTAACATAAATGTATTACAAAAATTAAATAAAAAAGTAGATTCTAAGAAGCTTATTTTTGCGAGCTTCATGCATTACGTGTTTCACAGAGAAGAGTGCACAAATCTGACGGAAGGATTGCAGAATATAGGAGAACACTGGTGGATTAGCCACGAATTCGAGATCTGTGTATGAACCAGACGGTACATTGTAAAGTTAGCGAAGGGAGAATCGGAACGGGGGGTGATAGGTAGGGTAATGAGAGTGTTGTAAATTTACGCCGCTAATTTGTGACACATATGATAAGGAAATATTAAGGATATCACGGGAAATGTTTGAGCTGGGAATGAAATCCATTTCACCTGCAAGACCTATTAGTAAAAGTACAATATTATCGTTCATATTTCTTACATACAATAAAATTTAAATACTCTATCATAATATATTAGTAAATAGGCAAGGGTATTCTAAATTGTTTACTATATAGAAATATTCAGAAATTGATATCATAAGTGTGAACTTGAATTCCTTTTATGTATATATTAGTTTGAATACGCTACTGGATGCAGAAATTAATAAATTTAAATATTAGTGAAAGATGCCGAAATGTAACTTAAATGTTGCCGAGTTCTTTTTGCCATTCACAGAATTCATCGCATTTATAGCGAGAAAACTACAAAAGAAAATCCTATACGCTTGCACGGGAACGAACTGCCGCCCGTGATGACAAACGAACTTTAATGAGAACACGCAGCCCGGTCGCAGTACCCTACGGCCCGGCCAATTAGGAAACTATTAATTCACATCTCTTGAAATAAGGAAGTTGACATTTTTAGATGCTTCCTCTTGACACGACATTGCGGAATTACTGATACAACAGAAGTACTCCTCCAGAAGGACTCCCTTAAACCTATCAGAACGAGTAATGGAATGGATCCCTCAGGGAGATTTCAATTCAGATTTTCGATGTAGAAGATTTTTTAGAGTGTAACATACAAAGAGTTTATACCTCTTGTTTTGCATGATAGATTAATAAAGAAAAAGTGATTCATTGAGTTTAAACAGCACGGCGAGTAAGCCACTGGTCCAGCCACCACCATTAGTCTTACCTTTTGAGTTTATAATTCGTCTCTACTTGTAATAAATATAATAAATAATGTCCCATTTCCACTAAAAGCACAAAATTGAAGGCGATTTTTTTTACACATAAGCCGTCATGGGACGAGTATGGAAATATTCAGTGGTTTTTTTAATCGACCCAGGACTCGGAACTGTTCTACTGCGATATAGATATATTATCGAAAGTCATGTACATGACCAAATCATTTATTTACATTTTATAATTACTATTAACCATTATTCTGTTAATTATAAATTATAATTTTCCTCTGTTTGATAATTGATTTTTTAAACTTGGAATTTTATTGAAGCATTAAGTATTCAGCCGCAATTTTACATTAATACGAGGGCAGGATGTAAACAGCACTGACTGAGATTCTTTATCCTGATACATTATATTGAACAATGTTTTCCTTCTCAACAAGTGAACGCTAAAAGTCAACAAATAAATTCCGATAAGAAGCGTATATCGATCTGAAATGTGGAGCACGAAGCACTCGGCGACTATAAATATTAGAACATCGTGCTCCACTTCGCCAACGACTAACTTAGAGCCAACCGTGATCGGCACAGGCACCCAATTCAACATATAATGGATCTATATTTCCTTTCAACATTTACCTCACGAAAGAAAGAATATCTCTTTCGGGCACTGCTCATGGTGCTTTGACTAGTCCATGTCCATGCCTTCGGTTTTACTAAATACCATGCATAAGATGAAGTGTGCTGAGCTAGAGTGTTTAACTTAACCATTGGTCGTAAATGAATGCAGAAGGGGGAAGAACTGATAGAAATAATTTCATTTAGAATGATATTTACTTGGAATTATTTTCAAAATTCAAGGCATATAATCAAATAGGAAGTGAAGAGGGGTTAGAAGCTAAATGGTTAATTTGAAGAAGTTTGCGGAAACTTTATATTTACCTTGTGATGGGAGTTGCCAAGTTGTATGATATTGCACAGAATTTAATAGTAACAGTATAGGAGAAGAGTTTAGCGATGGCCAGTTAAATCTATAAAAAATATGTTATCAAGGCTAGGTAATATGCGAGTAGAAATAAAATGAACATCACTAAGCTAATGATATGTGATAAAATAAATTATTATTAATCCTTGGACCCCTTGGGAAACCCGAGAACTCTTCCTTCAATCTATTCGCCGGGAAAACCTGAGATCCATCAATTATTATCAAATCCATCAAGGAGTTGGCCTAGACCGTAGTCATTTTTGCAATTGATTTGTACTGCATTATAACTGCCACCGAAAACTAGTTTTCGAATGAATTAAGTAGGATTTAAAAATTAAATTCTGTAGAGCAATTAACTGATCAATGTAAACTAAATAACTTTCATACCTGGGCTTAGTAAATTCTCTACAACCTCCTAAATAAATAGTTATATAAACAAGCACGGATGATTGCTCATGCTCGGCGTGGATACTTCCCGTAAAATAATCCCTAGAGGCGTCTTGCATTAAGCCATGTGCCACCAATCGTCAATGAGGGAAGTTTGTACGCCCCATCCAAAAGACGCGCCAATCTTAGCTTGGAATGGTTTCCAGAAGAAATGTCAGCCAGAGGTCAGTAAAGGAGCGGAGAACTCTATTAATTCCTCAGTGGACAACGTCTCTATTCTGGCAATCCGGCTTACTATCCCCCAAACGAGAGCTTTTGATATCATTTTTGAAAATGGTCTTGCAGTGAATATTTGAGTCCGAGACCCCTCGAAGAAATTTGAGATGCCTAATTTTGTGGTACTTAACGCCACAGCTTCGGTGTACTTCTTTTAGCATACCAAATGAAAGCATAGTTGAATGCTGCGATACAATTTTAAATCGTTCAGGGATGTAAAGTTTACAGTACCAATTGGATAAACATACTTATATCGATCTCAAACTGACTAATGAACCGACGCGAAGACTTGTATTAACTTTCTCCTTCCTACGTAAAATTCTCTTACAACCTGTAGATATTTTCTCAGGGAGGTAATGCAAAATGGAACACTAAGGAAAAATCTTTTTATGCAAAACTGGTGGGTTACAAATTTACTCTAAAGTGGATTCCAAAGGTGCTAAAGGTACAAAGAGAAATAGATTCATGCTGAGAATAAAAATATTTGATTACTACTATTACTCTCGTATTTAACAGAATAACGGGAGTTTTTTTAAAATAAATTAAAAAACTTTGGTCGCATACTTAAGACAGGATGTAATTTCGAAGAAAGAACTAGTGAAAAGCCCGCCTGTTTAAAAAATAAAACTACAGCATACTTTTTTTGTGAAACATCTAATAAATAACGAAATTATGAGCCAAATTCCCTAAATCTTCCATTGTGAAAAGGACCTTCGCTGGACCAACTTGAGTAGGTTCAGATCTTTTAGAATGGTGTCAAGATTCAAATTACGAAACTAATAACGGCATTCTGCAGTCCACTCATTTCTCTCTCCTTAATTTCAATAGCCCTCAAAACAGCTCCATGCCTCAAAGGGGCTTCATAATTTCCTTAGTTGATTCTAATGACTTATAATCTCCTGTCCCTCGCAAAAAGGTGATTTTTAAATTAATTAAATTTTCCACATTGTTTCGAACTATTATGCTTAACAAAGGACGTTTCTGGATGAATTACCTCACTTTTAACGCAAAAAGAGTAACAACTGATAAAACTAGTGTCGATTGCGTGAAATTACGTCCCTCTAAGAGCGTGATCAGTCCCCACCTTTCTCTCATTTACATAAAAGAAATTAATTTTAAAAATATAACAAGCAACATCAGATTTTTCGCCGACGGTACAATCACCTATAGAAATATAAGAAAGAAAACGGAATGTGAGGATGAGAGACGCTTCGAGCGATCATAACAATATTAATGCCCCGGAAGTGGGCTCTCAAATAAAATCTGAAAAAGTTGAGCGGTAGTGCACCTCTGAGAAAAAAAATCAATGTACCCTGACTCGGAGGCGGAGACAATTATAGAAAACCAAGCAAAGTACTTCGGAGCCACATGAACATCTTAGCTAACTTTGAGCGGACCCGTAGGGAGCATCGGTGGAGCTGCATTGAAAACAAAATTGACAACGTCTAACGAATAGTGGAGGGATATTTAAATGAAAAAATAGAGAAGGGTGTTATTACACGTCGGTTAAACTGCACATGATATACTCGTCGGCATTTGGGACCCTGCACTGCATTACTTACTTCAAAGTTAAACAAGGCACCAATAAATTGCGTTGTTTCAGGCGTGATGTGGTGGAATTGATACATAATAATGAGTTTGATATTGCAATTTTCCACTAGTAAAAAAATATTTCATTGTCAATACGACCAAGCTTCAACGTACTACATCATCATCAGGTCAACCTGGTCGTATTGACATTAAAATATTTTTTAACTAGTGGAAAAGTGCCATATCATAGTCATTATTAAGGCACCTACGGAGAAAACCTAACCGATTCGTGTCAAAAATTCGTTTCAAAAGAGCAAAAGTATCACGTACTTATTGCAAATCCTGGGTGGTGAAACATTGAAAGCACGAAGAATGCATTCACGTTGTAATCTATTTAGGTAAATATATGATGCTCGTAAATCCTTTGGGTTACACGTTATAACAGAGGGAGTTAAATGGTTAGACGAGACCACAGGAACGTGAGGAAGGAAATTGTCCGCCGAACAGGAAGGGGAATATTCTTGTTCCCCTCGCACTATTTGTCATCACAAAAACAAGAAATGTCACGCACGTTAGTTCGAACTTCCCAGAAGGAAAGGACATATTTTTTTTTATAATTGCCAAGTAGATATCCTAATGAGTGGCGACCTAACCCCCCCCCCCACCTCACTCCCTCGTGGTGGTTTGCAATTTGTAAAATATGACGTCATTCATCGAAGATCGGTTAGTCACAGTAAATATCTCATTTAAAATGACTAGAGGCACGTATGACCATTTTGATGGAGGCCTTAATTATTTTGCGTCGAAAATTAAAAAATCGAATAGCAAAGTAAGGAAAAACTCTAATTTAAAGCAATATTTCTTGGTTAAAAAATACTGATACTGAATAAGATGCATAGCAGTAAATTATACCGCCTAGTTTTCCTTTACTAATAGCATTTGAGTTTTTAAAAAAAGGAAATTAAGGTAAATATGCCGCGGGCACCACCTGAACAACCTTTTATTTTTTTATATTTAACTATAAATAAGTTTGGATGCTAGGAATCGTGTTTCCTAGAATGCTTTGACGCGTTTTCTAATCCCGTGCGATCCGAGTGTGTCACGAATGTCTTCAGTCTCTGGCAATTACCAGGCTACTCCTCCACCCCATTAAAATATGTTCCATTCTCGCACCTACGCTTGGTGACCCCCATTCCACTGATCGCTAAACGGGATCTAGATCACCCGACCGTAAAACATAACGAACGTCGTGGGGGGCTTCCCTTTCCCTTGGGCCGCCCGTTGCTAGGGCCCGGGGTTCATCTCCTGATATACTTAGACCTTGAGCATCCCCCCTCCGAAGCAAACAACCCTCGGGCTGAGAGGGGCCAACCGAGACTTTACCTCGGAAGGGAAGAAGTGAAAATAGCCCGGGTCTTGGAGGATCCCTCCTTTCCCGAAGAGATTTTCACCCCGATGCGACGCCAAACACCCCCGCAAGCCCCCAACCTTCCCCATTCCTCCCTGCAAACCCTCCCCTCCCCCCACACCCCTCAGCTCCCCTCGCGCACCTCCCCGCACCGATCCTCGGCGCGGGCACGTGTGCTCGTGTGACCGCGTGCTCAGGGGCAGGTTCCTGCGTGGTGGCGCGAGTGAACTGGGAGCTGCGGCTGCACGAAACCTGCGTAGCGACGATACGCCTCACCTGCCGACGGTGCAACACGCTGGCGGAGCCGGAATGGGCTGGCGGGG
>LYUA01000550.1:419352-445440 GCA_002093875.1 Calopteryx splendens | reverse complement strand
CTTCCACCCCCTCTCTCATCTCGCTCCATTCTTCCCCCCAGCCCCCACAACCCCCGCTCCCGTCACTCCTTAGCTAGCGGGGGTGAAATATCGCCGTAAACCTGGGATAAAGGTTCACGCTCGCTACAATCACTTGATACCGCAATAAGTATGGATATCAAGCATTCCGGACTCCCTTTCCGCTTCGATAATCCCCCCACTCCGTTTACGGATGCCCACCCCCTCCACCCTATCCCCCCTTGTCTAAGCAAACTCGAAGTAAACGGTACAGAGGTCATTCCATTAACGAGTGAAACCCATTTCTGGCCTCATACCCGGCCAATCTTCTTTTCCGGAATTAAAAACATGCCCTCGAAATAATATTGCCTCTCTGTTAGGGTCTCAGGGGAATCAATTGGACGCGGGAGGAAGCGTGTCATTCCGAAAGGCAGCAAGGGCTTTCAAATTCCCTCGGAGCCTTGACCACGGACGCAACCGAGGCACACCCGCATTTCATCAACAATCCTACGTGACACGATCCACAAAACATCTAAATGTTCAATTAGTTAATTATGATTCCCCCAAGATAATTTCTTACTTTATGAAAGTGTTGACTATTTACTTCCGCCATTTGACCTCTTCCCTCATAGGACATAAGTTTTCGATAAATTTCAAACTTCTCGATACGCAGTGTATCCGTTCTTCTGTGAACTTATACGGTGTGAAGATTTCTTGACAAATACAAACCGCTCCGTAAATAGATAATATTGATAATATTCCCTTAGCACAGCGCGTTAACTCCGCAGTTGAAACTTTCTCACGAGCTGCATCGACTAAATAAGCTTAGAAAGAACAAAATAAAGGTTATACCAATTGGATAGCTCTCGAAGCGAGGCCGCAGCAATTTGATATAAGAATCGGAAAAAAGCGGAGGGCAACACCGGAGAATATTTCTTTTCTTTCCCCGCAGATATTTTTTCATCTCTACCAGGTATTTCCGAAATTCGTGGGATATCTGTGTTCTGTGATACCACCATTTGAGATAAAATAGAGAGGAGGGGAGAAGTTTATCCTTTGTTCACTGTTTTTACACAAGAGAGACCGGTATGTAATTATCTGCAAAACATACTAATCCCTTATAACCAGAATACTTGTTATTCCAGGATTGAACTAAAAGGATGATTTGGTATGAAATACGCTTTGTCTTTCATGGTGAAGAGAGGTGGGATCAACTTAATGAATTACCCACCTTTTAAAAAAATAAATTTTCTGTGAGAATAAAAGTTAACTACCATCTGTTCATGGATATATCGGCCAAAACTAATGCACAAAACGTGTATTTACCACTAATAAAGATATTCCTTCATTTGTTAACGCATATTTAACTAGATGATTTACTACCATACTATGGCAATATATATTCAGTTTTCATTTCTAAGTCAATAATCATTGGCCGTAGAACGTAACTTTACACCATCAAGTTTCCTACGCACATTTTTCTACCAACTGTGTACCGGAGGGCTTAAATCCCTTCCTACTCCTAAGGAACATTATTTCAAAATTTAAAATACCGTGAATTTGTAAACTTTTGGGTCAATTTTGGATCGAATATTTCAACGAAATTATTGTTAATTAAAAAAATGTTTCCACCAATTATTTCATTTTTAAACATAAATAATTAATTTTTACAAAATATGGGTATGGCTGAGCATGTTTCTTTAGCCATAGTTTAATTGGCATTTACAGAGAATAACTTCTCACATTCACTTATTCCCTCTCCTAGTGCCTTTCTAATAGCATGGTTTACTTTACTTAGTATTTCTAAGAAGTGAAGTGGATCCCATTCCAAAATATTAGCCTCAGAGGTCAAAATTCTAAAATATATTTTCTCCAGAAGTGTTGCTTGGTCTCAGTCGACATCTCCCCTATCGCGATGCCGATTTCAGTTTCCACGGAAAACGTTCTGTGTTTAAAAAAATATATAGTCTCCCCGTTAGGTCAAAAAGTTTAAAAGATGTCATATTTTGCTACATGCTGAACATGATATAACAAGCTGCGTAGTGCTGCATCATTATGCAGCAGGAAAAGGGCCTCGCGCTTTCGTCTGACATCCCTAAGCGTCACTTTATGGCCTCCATCATACCAAGCGGGAAATTCTGCAAACATAATTAGTATTCCGTATGATGGCACGAGGAAGGTTTTGGGAAACAAACCACTTCTCAAGCACTCCTCCGTAGGGTCTGAACCAAGAGGTATAACTTTTATTTTCCGCTTTCCTAAATACTAGAACAAATTCAGTTGGCGATGAAAGTAACCAACTGCTCGAAAAAGTGAGTTGATATATATTAAACCACATTGTATAACTTTGAAGTTGTAACTATTATTTATTTAAAAAGTTAGATGAAATAATGACCTTATTAACAGGAACTGACCACAAGGAAGCGTGAGGAAGATCATTTATTTAATATCTGAGTAATTAATTTTGAATTTGCGGCGGACAAGACCTTAAATAGCTTACATTTGGCCGCAAAAATTATTCTAATCACATATTGAAATGTATACACTTTCAGTTTATATTACAAGACCGCAATCGATGCTGGGGGTAGGTGTGTTGGATCGACGATCCTTAGACTTGTTAGTTCATGTGAGGATCAGCAAGAAACCACTAGCCAAGTGACCTGGGATGTTACGGAAGAGTATCAGTACGCAGTATCGCAGTGATCTTCTACGGCACGAATCTATTCAACGACGTTAGAATTGAGAATTAGAGCCAGCCTAATCTCATCTTGGAATGGTTGGTACGCATGTTGGCCGACTGCTCACGGAAATCCGGAATTCGTGATTCTTTAAAAAGAACGAATAATGGCTCCTAAGGTATGCTCTCCAGCACAATCTTAATCGAATGTGTTCCAGAGCTTTTGATGCAATCGATGCAATTAGTAACCCACTGAACAGTAACTAAGCCATTGCTCGAAGTTTCAAAAGGTTTCTGGCATTCCTGGATTTGTAGCACAAGTTCAAACTTTTTTTCGGGATCAAAGCCAAGAGCCTCTTACCAAATCAATTCCCGTAATCAATCGTATCTAACAAAGAAATCGTGAGATTCTGTGCGAGGTGTATATTATTGGTGAAATAATTAGTCGCAGAATCCAAAATGAGAATGGAAGCCTTACTTTACCGTCAAATGAGCGTTATGGATAAGTTAACTATTATTTGCTTATTTATGAAAATGCTTAGGAGGGGCATGTTTCATGTTTATAACATTACCAAGAAAGGTAAATCCAGGCGTTTATAATAACTAGTAATTAAAAATTCAAGAAAAATGGTGATTCTTCACCCAATTAGCATAGTCTATTTTATGATTGGAAATGGTATCATTCTGATAAATTATTTTATTTAAAAAATCTAGTTGGTGTACGGTTACAACTGATATAAAATTTAAAAAGTAACAAAATTTAATGAAATTTGAGCGCGGGAAATGGAAATCCTTGCTGAAAAAGAAACAATAATGCAACATACGCCCCCATAAGTTTATAATGTACAATTTAACTTTAATTTTTACGTGTATTTCTCTCTCTTTTCTTCGCGTTGAGACTACAAGAATTTTGACCTTAAAAATCAGCTGACCAAAAGATTCGATTGTTGTTGTGACGAGATATATAAGGGAGTAAACACGCTACGATCATGGCACGAGATATATAAGGGAGTAAACACGCTACGATCATGGCCACATGCGTTTCATACCATCTTTATATAATATGCACCTCCTCACAAAAAAAACCCTCGAATAATACAAGCTTACAGAATAAAATATGCTTGAACGGCAGGAAGCAATTTGATTATTCATGAAAGAGGACTTGGACCATGTAATGAGCAAAGGGAATCAGGGAAAACAAAAATATTTTGCCACCCCCAAAGCTTCACCAATCTTTTACTGTATTCCTGCAGTGGTCTTTTTCAAAGGATAAATGACGAAAACCTTAATTTTTTACAAAAGCCTGTCTTCCTTCAATCGAAGCATGACGGTTGGGTAAGGATTCCTTCAATAGGCAATGCATCAGCATTTGGAATATAGTTTATGCAGCGTAAACATGTTTTCTCTATGTTATGAATACTATTCCGTAACCTACTATCGCTAAGCTACTGTAAGGAAAAATAAGGGTAAGAAAACCTCAAGTCTCAATCCCTCCGTCGAAACAACGCGATCACCTATTTCCTCGTTCCTTGGGCATTTCCCCTTTTGCGCTTTCCTTATCTTAGATCATTAATTAGTAATTGAATGCGTTCGCTGGAGCCCTATACTGCGAGCATAGTTCGAAACCCTCTCTACTCCCACTCCTATCCCCCCCTCGAAGCACACACACACACCTCCCGCCCCCCACTCGAGTGAAAGCGGAGCGGAGCCGGAGTGCAATTAACAGCTGCCGCTCGTCTCTCCCTTACGAAGGCTCCGCGGGATTTCGTCGACCCGCTCGCCACCCACCCTAGGCGACATCCCACCGGTGCACGACGGCACGGTGAGGGTCACCCTTTGTCAACGAAGACTACGCCCTCCTCAGCTCACTTTCCACCAAAGGGGCACATTTACGAAGCTTCGCGGAGCACGTGCGGTAGTAAAACAATGACGAGTTACGGTAAATTCGGGATACCATTTCCTTCTCATTATATGTTTCACCACTCTTCCATCTTCCAAGTCTCACTCCTTTAAGCGTCCATGCCGTGCACGGCGTATGCTGGAATTCGAACACGGGTGGGCCCATGATGACCCGCATCACTTCAAACGTGCTGTTTGCCTCAGAATCATTCATTAGTCTTTCAATGTCAAACTTGGTTGACTTCACCACCCCATTCTTCCCTGTCAAATACTAAATCTCATACTGCCGTGAAAACCCTTCCACCTCTCGTACCTCCTCGTTTAGTCTACTGCTCAGTAACGTATGATCAATTTTTTTTAACAAGATACCATTACTCTTCCTCCAAACTTTGATGGTTCTTCTCAAATTGGTCCCCTTTTGCTGCAATGCACATGTCCCACTTTTTTTTAGTCTTCGTCGACATGATGGGAGCCATTTTTTAGGCCCTTTAAAATTGCCTCAGCAGCCTTCACCTGATGATGAAAAAAAACGTTTTCCGCGAAGGTGTTCCTTCACACTGCAGAATCGCAAAAGGTCACATGGAACTATAAGCAGGAAAAGGAATACGCTTCCGATTGATTATCACCAGATATTAAACAAAAATATTTGCGATATGCGGCCGTGCATTATCGTGGTATATCATCCAGCCTGTTTCTTTGGAATGTGGCCTATTGCGTTTGATATAAATATCGGCAAAATATATTACTACAACCTCCTCTGAAGGAGCCACCATTTTGGCTTTTTTTGGGGTCGGTGATGCCGGAGATTTCCACACAGGTTTTTGCTGTTTACTCTCAGAATCAAAGCAATGTAGACTAGTTTCATCTCCAGTGAAAGCCTTAGAAAGAAACTCATCTTCCTGTAAGATCAACTGCGAACGAACTTGATTGCGTTGTTTTCGGATAGGTATAAGCAATCTCGGAAACCACCGCACAAAAACACCTCTCATGTCCAATTTTTCTGTTACCAACGTTGTGGGTGGCACCCAATGAAATTTTTAGAATTTTTAATTCTGCTCTTAACGTTATTCGACTTTCACAATGGCAGCAGCGGGATTAATGTTTAATCCCGCAAGAGCAGTGACTGGAGCTCCGGATCCATCTTCATTTGCCATTATTTGCCTTTCATTTGATTGTCTCCCCTCCTTAACCATTTTAAACCGTCTCCTAGCTGTGATATCTGGAAAAACAGATTCTCAATAAAAATGCTCTATTATTACACATGAATAGCCTGACTACTTTACTTTCAGGCGAAAGCAAAATTTCAATGCAGCTCGTCGCGTTACCTACAGCTTTGGTATAGGTGAACTGATTAAGTGTCAAATAGCAACGGCTGCTGCCAACGTAATACTGAATTTACTTACACTTGTGATATAGTGCATATTACATATTAAGCTAAAAATGTAAAAAAATTAACTTTCTGTGCATTAACACTGAGCATAAAACATTTACCATCAAGTCTATATGGCAAGACCTTTGTATTTCTTGATATTTCCGTTTATTTCTTTGTATTTCTCTTTCTTGTATTTGTATTTTCCGTTTTTTTTCTTCTTCCCTTATTTCCTTGTATTTTCCCTTACATTATACTTCTTACAACCTAATTGAGTATGAATTCCATGGACAATCCATCTGGTATTTTCTCAGCACATCACATGCTATTTTCGTCCGCTATTCTTCCACACACCTCGTCGATTTTCATTTTACCCATTGGATCTTCGCCATCCGCTTTCCACTTTAGGTTTCTAGTTCCTCGGAAACCTGCTTTTACAATTGCTCATCTCTATGGTCATCTAAATAAATCCACATATTTTCATATTCTCATTTATCGTTTATTTTTTTACTACATAGAGCCCTCCACATTATATACACCTCAGATTTCTGCGCTCGAAACCCAGAAAAATTTTCCATAACGCTGCTATTGAGGTAAACGAAAAATTACGCTTCCTCAAACTTTTCTCTTTTCGAAGCGCAAAGACTGCCTTTAGATTCGGTCCTCCGCATACTGAGAGTTTACAATATTCCACCCGCAAGCACAAATCACACGCACATACATGGATTTTATGTACGATCATTTTGATTTTTCGCTCCTTCACGTATTTCATCCAATTGATTCTCTTATATAACCACGATATCACATGCGAAATTATGCTACTTTATTTTTACATAAACAGTGATATTTCAATACTCACCTGCTTCCACTCACAATTCCAAACAAAATCTCAAAATCTTTATAATCGAGACGCCCATTATGAATTCCCCGCTGATTTTGTCCACATAAGGCGAAGTTTTTTCTTTGACTTTTTCACTGCTCTTGTTGATAGCTTTGATTGCTCGATGGTATGGATCCGAGAGGACGGGTATAAACCGTAAGCTTCGTGAGGTCTGTGGGAGCGAGGGATCGTTCTCCTTGGACCTCACGCCGGTCCTAGATTCGCGTCGAGTGCCTCTAAATCGCTCGGCAGTCCACTAAACCGTGAAAGCATCAAAGGAGGTAGTGTGAGGGATACACGAACACTTGAGGAGAGCTTAGCGTAGGTGGCACGCTAAAGTCTAGGACATAAATAGGAAAATACAAGGGAAGTACTAAATGAGTATGCCATGAAAAAATAGACTGTAGAAAAAACACAGAGTGAACTTATTACTCAAAAAGGAAATTATTTTCGCACATCATTTTAGTAGTAGTTAATTGCCGCGGCATAAAAAACAAACGATCTGACATTGAGGATGCATTTAAGAGAGCATATGTAGTTTTGAGAAGAGAAAGCTGGCTTACTGAGGATATCATGGATATTACAGTATATCCACCGGGTTATACGACACATAGGCGGGAAAGAAATTACAGAGTCGTAGTTGGAGTTCTCATAGCAGTTAAGACCCATCTAAGTAGCTTTTGATCAACTTTTAGTAGTGAAGTAGACATAGAAAGCGTATGGTGTACCATAAAAGCAGAAAAACAAAGAAATATACATGTTTGCTTGTTCTACGGCAGCCCAAATCTAATCAACATGAATCACAGTAATCAACCTTAAGGTCGGTTTTGTAGGTGAGGATGGAGCTCACCCAGTAATAAGCCCAACGGCGTGTGAAACTCACACATTAAGGTGGGGGTCAGTTCCTTTCCATGCGCCATCTGCGATTTCTAGTATGACCTGGTACCCTAAATATGGTACATAGCTTGGGTGAAGCTGAGGGTGCCCAGAGGCGTCACCCAGAATCGAACTCCGGTTAGTAGTTTAGTACTCTACTCACTGGAATACCGCGTCCCTGTCTTCCCTAACTAGCTTGTGCCTGCAAATTTAATACGGATGTAATAAACCTGAATGAGAAACTCAGATATTAGCCGTCACTTTTAAGCCCAGTAACAGTACAATGATCAACGGTGAGGACTGTACCGTGCCATCAATTAATTGGGACAATTATTTACATGGCCCACCGCCGTTTTTCCCCTCATCCGGGTATCTTGTAATGCATTACTAGAAGTGCTGTATTCTCGAAATATTCTTTGCATCAAGTACTTAATAAACTATAGACAAAAAAATACTAGAACTTATTAGCAATCAATAAGCAAAATAATAATTACGTTCACATATTGATATAAATGACGGGATAAAGTGATCCATCTTTGCCAAATTTAAAACAACAGTACAAACTACGGCTGAAAACCCAAATAAAACACTATCTCTTCGACAAATGCAGCTTTAAGGCATTCGGGAATGAACCTAAGAACTTATTGCCAGTTTTTTTATAAATTACCAGTAATGAGGACATTGATGAAATATGGATTTCATTTTTAGAAATAGTACGCCATGGAGTCGAACAGCTCATAATCCCAAACTCCAACCAACGCCCCCCGTTGAAAAAATATTGAATTAAGACTGAGGAGCATATTTTACATTGAATATATTGAGGAAAAAGTGAAAATTGCATACCACATTTTAAAAAGCAACCAAATCAAACCATAAATCACTAGATTTGAAAGCAAAGGAAAATTCTCAATCCAAAGCACGCAAACAAAACATATTTTGCTCTCCACATTGCGTAAATTAAAGAAAAGAATTCTAGGTGAATTACTCTACGAACCCCCAAAAGCGTTTTGGTCTTACGTTACGTAAAGCAAACTTCTTAGTCATTACAGGACAAAAATGGCGAAGTAGTTGTGGACAGTACTACAAGTGCTTATATTATGAAACAGATATTTTGAAAGCAGGTACAACAAGGACAAGACAAATCGAAAATCTCCCTGACATCAATGAACCAATGAGTGACATCAGCAACGAATTTGTTAAAGTACTACAAAGTATTACAACTAACAAATCACCAGGACCGGAAGGGATCTCAGCACGAGTTTAAAGAGCTGGCACTAGAAATTGCATCCTATCTGGAAAACATATTTACTAAGTCCCTATTAGAAGGTAAAGGGCCGCGAGACTGGAGAGTAGCCCACGTCACTCCTATTCACAAGAGTGGAAGTAAACAAGATCCCGGAAATTAAAGACCAATACTATTATCATCCCTATCCTGCAAAATTCACACACCCACACACACACACAACCGGGTTCCGCAAGAGTACATCTTTTGTTTGACATCTTGTGAAACACAACTTGATTTATTCATCCACGATATCCTCAGATCGGGAAAATCCAGAAAACAAGTCCACGATATTTTCTTGGATTTAAAAAAAAGCATTTGATCAAGTACCACACAACCTAGTGCATAAACTGTGGTTGCGTGAAAGTAATGAAAAAATATTGAATTGAGTTCGCGATTTTCTCTTTGAGCGGAAGCAGAGAGTGATAATTAAGGGAGCTAGTGCCAATTTTGTGAGAGTAGCCTCTGCCATCAAGCAGGATAATAGAATCGGCCTCCTCTTTTTCCTTATTCACGTCAAATAACATTAGTTGTAGAATTTCTAGCAATGTCAGATTTTCCGCCTGCAACACGGTCATCTACAAAACCGACTATGAGCCTCTTTATAGAATCTCAGGAGTGGCTTAATGCTTGGTGTGAGAACTGGGGTCTAAAATTAAATTTCAAAATGAGTGCAGTGATAATCTTTTGAGAAAAAATATCTTTACACCCTTACATCAATATACTTGAAGGGGTGAATATAAGAAAACCGGACAAAGTAAAACACCTAGGAATAAATTTAACATCATTGGGGAAAACACGGAGCCATCTACGGTACTACAATGAAGAAATTTGGATTCATGGAACGCATACCTATTGGGAAAACATTTTAATGAAAAAGTTAAGGAGAGGTGCTATTTCTAGCTAGTTACACCTCGGCTTGAGTACGCTTTGAGCATTTCGCTCAGTGATGAAGGAACTAATCTTGGAAGTAAATAGAATAGAGAAGAAAGCTGTCCGTTTCATGAAGAATCGTTGCGAACGAATAGAGAGCGTCACATTGTTATTAATTAGTCTTAAATGGGAGCCACTTGAAGCTCGAAGATCGTATGCACGTCTTCTGCCTGCCACAAAGGTACAAACTGCCACTAAGGTACAAATCATTCGAGTTAAACACTGAAACAGGGGGAATTATTTTGCCTCCTCAATGCATTGGCAGACGAGACTACGACAGGAAGGTGAGAGAGATTGACTGCAAAACAAATGGATTTAAGGAATTCTTTTCAACTGGCACAATGCGTGATTATAACAGTAGGAAAGACATGCAACAGTTCGAGCATCCCTTGCGTCAAAGTAGTTGGGTTCCTAATAAAATAAATAATCAATGTTATTAAGAACTGGTGACTTACCGCTCCCAGTCACACACCCTCACGGCGGCTTGGAGGGTACTATGGTGGCAGATGTATATTGCATTCAAAAATTTATCGCCGGTCGTATTTGCCCATCTCACTCTCATATTTCAATTAGCAATCCTTGATAGGTTTCCTAGATATATACCGTACCTAGCGTAGCGTTCCTAGATAGTTTCCTAGATAAAGTATACTGTGCATGAGGTTCTTGCCATATGTCTGAGATATAGTTCTACAGCAAACTCTAACTTCTCGAGTGTCTAGCCCTTAATTGGTCAGCACTACCTTTTTTCCTGCTTTCCACTCAAACCTGTGGGAGTCATGTTCGATTTTCCTACGCAAGTGCTACTCTCAACTTCCAGTAGGGGACTGGGGGACTGTTTCACCCCTGGAGTATTATACCAGGTGATTCGAAAGACATAATATTTTAAAATTCAAAATTGCATCTTCCACGGAGATTTAAGTGGTGGTTTTCTGTTGCCTTGGAAATTTCTGAACACCCGTGAACGTAACTGTTGCCCACAACAGTGGCCGTTGATATTGGAGTAATATTTTTGAATTATGCCTGATCATAAATCCACTATCCTCCACCATTGGTATCGAGTGAGCATAAAGGGTTATATAAACCAATTAATATTAGCCAGAAAATCATTTACAAAATCGTTAATCATATTTGAACCACAAGGATCATAACCCTCAGTTTCAAAAATAAACCGCAACTCTAAAATCGCCTTAGTCGAATGTTATACCTTACAAATGAAGAAACGTTTTCTTCCTAACATTAAAGGTTTTCAGTCAATGAAAATATTTTTTTCTGTTCAGTGATTATGAATTAGTAGAGCAAGTTAGGATTACATCAATTATATGTTATAATGGTTTAGCGTAGTTCAATGTGATTTCACAGTTTCGGTCAACAATAGCATATTTTATCACCTGAAGGGTACAATATAGCATAAACTGTTTTGCGATAGCAATATAGTCACATAGGTCCTTCAGGATATCCCTGCGGACCAATTTACGTCTCAATTCCCTGTGGCCAAGCATGCTTTACGCTCTGCCCACGAGCGTCATCCACGTTTTGCACCGCGGCGGCAGTTCATGAGACATCGCGTCGATCAAGCAAAGAAGGGATAAAAAAAGACATGCTCTAGGCTTTTTTAAACAGCCAACCACTGGGGATGATGCTGTATTTCACACGGAAGGTTCAATTTTGCGACAAAATCGTATGGACCCCGATAAATGATTTATACTCAATCGAGAAAAAGGTTTTATCACTTTCTGAGAATGCACTAGGGTTTAGTTTATGGAACTACTCCATTATTGCAGAAGAAAATAAAAAAATACATCGTAAATTCAACTTCATAAATATTTCTTTTCACGGCCAAGGCATTGACTCTCTGTCACCTAGGTTTTTCCTAGTAACAAATTTTAATGGTCTAGATTTTGAATAGCTCCTCCCTCAAGCTGAACTATTGTGGGAAATTTCCGTTAACCCTTCCCAAGTACAACTTAAACACTCGCGAAACCATTTTCGTTACGCGATGCATGCACTACCCTTAGGAAACGTCAGTAAATAGTACTCCACAAATTCTATGAGTGAGTTAAAAATGGAGACCCCTTCTCTTCCCGGCCAGGTAACATGAAAGTAGGTTAGCTTAAAAAATGAAAGAATTTCATTCTGTATTTGTCCGACACATTATGCTTATCGATAAATTACAGCTCCTTCATAATCAGAGGATCCCGAGAACAATTGTTTCCAAGGCAAGAATTGCAGGTTTACTCCAGTGCCGCGACTATTCAACGTGACGTAAACTAATGGAAACTTGAGTGTACAGGCCAATGGAATAAGCAATGAGGTCGGGTTCGATTCCGAGAGGCTTTATTATAATAGCAAGTAGTTTTCATCTACACTTGCGTAATGGGACGTGAAGATATAAATGATTTTTATATGAGGAACACCACCAGGTTAGGAAGGCGTAAGAGCGATGAGGGAAATAATACGTTCTAAAGTAGTCTACTGCCAGGAATTCGAGTCTCCTCAATAAGTTATAATCAACCATAACTAATAATCAATAACATCCCAATTATATATATTATCCCCATCATAGACACTAGCTATAGACACACTAAGTTATCTTCAGAACAATTTAGATAAGCCTTATAGCTTTGTGCATCAATCTAGCATTACACATGGGTGTGCAATAAAACTATGTCATATTTATTCAGCGTGATGCTGTTGCACCGCAAAACTCCTACAACATATTTCAAATGGAGTTTTGTGAAAGTAGATTTTGGAGCAAAATTAATCAACGACCAAACTTAATCCATCCCCTACCTTCTTGATCACTAAGCCAATTTTAAATAGCCGAAACAACAGAACTTCCCAGAGAGCATTTTTAAAAGGCTTTAAATCCGTAAATGTATATAAATCAACAGAAGGGCATTGTATTACGAGATTAGCTAGAAGTAGCATTAAAAGGGGATTATTTTTAAAGGGAACACTCTATTACGAATTCACTGGTGCTCTGCGCTGAGAGCACAGCTTTGTTAGCTAAGCAGAGTTTAGGTCCATCAACTCTTTGCGGGAAAACAAGGGTGTGCGGAAAAGCCAGTAAGTATCACCGCTGTAGTTAACCTTGCAGCTCCTAAAACGGCGGTCGGCATCTGCTACTGCGAGTGCAAAACATCGGTCTATCGAAAAACGATTATCTACACAAGCCAGGGAATTCCTCCCACACGTATCCTCGCATATCATTCCTCTCACGCACCGCCATAAAAAACGGTGGCGCGTGTATCTCTCAGCCCTCCAATTTATATCCCACAGATTAATTCAAATATAATTACATAACTAATCTATTTCGCACTGCCCTTACCTCCTACCCTTCTCCTATCTTCCTCCGAATGCCCACTCTAGTTAGTCGACGGCCATGCTGAAAATGACAAAATGAAAAGACGGCTGGAAAATGGAAATTCCAACCAAGTACCACACGCAGGCAAGTAAAGAGACAAAGACGTGTGGTTCGGCTCGGGATTAGTGTGGACGCCATTTCACGAAAAGTTGCACTCAAATGCAAGGGAATAATAGATGGGCCCAAGAGCGTAACGTAACCTGGGTTTAATGCGTGAGCGGTCGCGTAATTGGCACAGCAATTGCTTCAGGGTTCTAATTGGCCTAGCGTCGTGGGAGCTCCCTAGTGCAGCGTCGTATGGCAGACATTCAAGCGAGTCAATTCCCCTACACACAGGATAGCATCCAGGTACATTTCAAAGGGAAAAAAACTCGCTGAAAAAGTCCTCCGCAACTTTAGGGAGGGAAATGCGTACGTAAAGTAGCTGATTTGTTTGAGAATAGGATAGCTGCCGTCAATAGCGAAAAATTTCCGTCGAGTTTTCCAGCATGACGCCATAATCAAAAACATGGATTGTTTTACTTGAAGGACAAAAAAAGGACCGCAATATAAAGGTATACTTGGTGAAGAAGGGCCGTTCAGACATGTGAAAACCCCGAATTTGTACATCTATGGACCACGAAGGTCTTTATACGAAATTGCAGATAAATAAGCAGGAATAGGAATTAAATATATATATTATAAATATTTTATAAAAAAAGGATAAAATAAAAATAGCATGATTGCATTTATTATGGTTATGCCATAAAAACATAGTTTTTCAGCAGTAATTATTGATAACTTATTACGTTAGTGAAAGGATTAGCATCACAGATAGTGTACTAAGTGAAAAATATTAATCCTTGCGTAACTTTGGTCCTGTACAGTTACATTTTTAAACTCATATTCAACTGTAATGTATCAGTTATCAAACAATTCTTGAATCAACCAGCAGTTATTATAATTGTCTTTTCTCGTTTGTGGTTATGCACTCAAACTTAATAATTTTAAACGTTTGATTTTTTACCGTTTTATTTTTATCCGCATACGGATATAAGACAAATTTATTCTAATAACTTTGTGTCAAAGGAACTTTGTTACCATTGAGCAAATAAATCTCCATTTTATTGGCTCTTCGCCCTTGTTACAGAATCAACCATCGAATAGTGATCAATTTCATTTTCAACCCGCTGTCTCGGCTGGCTAAGAAGACGACAGTTCATTTTCATGGACATTTTCGCACAACCTGGATCACAATTGATCACACTCCAGAATATCTTCTTATCAAGAAAGATGTTGATATTAATTTTAGTTACATAAAAAATCTTCACCCGTAAATCTGGATTTTGACATATAGTTTCCATTTAAATAACAGAAACAGTTTCTCTAATAATTACTGTATTTTGTTTTTTTCGTGAATCTCTTGCATTCACCTCTTCAGCTTTACAGGAAATCAAGTGAATTATTATAATGTATTTTCATTCATTAATTATTACGTTTCATTGGTTAACTCAATGATAAATGTTGGTGTATTTAAATAGGTACTTATTTAATTAGTGTTTACTTTACTATCAATGAATGCTATTTTATTCACAAAATTATATTTATATTATATATATTATAAAAAGCGAACAAGTTTTGTGAGGAATACATAGTAAGCAAACAAGAAGTTTTAATAATACTGAGATGGCGATCACTCATTCTGTAATTTCATGTCCAAAACTACTGAACACAAAGTCATATAATTAAAATGTTTGTTTTCGAAATGTGAAATAACCTGACAGCACACGATTCCATATGATAGCGGTATTCTAGGTTTAAGCTTTCATAAAATACGCAAGCCTTTCCAAAATGGGCGAATAAGATGGGAGCAACAATAACATTTCCATAATGACTGTTTGAAAAAAAGTAAAAATCTTCAAAAAAAATCATGTAATTATTCACTTTTGCATGCATTGATATATGATGACACCAATTATAATTATAATTATAGTGTTATAACTTACAAGTTTTCTGTGCATTTTAGATTAATCTCACAATTTTACTTCGAATATTTATTATTTTAATGTCATGATAGAAATAACCCTATTTGAATTTATTATTGATTCCCACACTTTTCAGTTCCCGATCATCAGTATTTTATGGGATAGAAGTAGAGGAACTATTCCATATTTTAGGATTTTCCAAGCAACTCCTACGTACCACGTTTAAAACTCGTATGAAATCAGGAAATGCCATTGCAATTCTAGACATCAGTTAGTAAGAAAGACTAACGCAATGATGCATGTTAATGTCTCTTAAATGGGGTATCATGAATGAAATAAATTATCAAGAGAAAAAAAATCACGGTAATCAACCGTTGGTTGGTTTGATATCCAGAGAAAGCACCGTAAAATATTTTTTTTTAACTTCCGTTTTTATATGAAAACCGATGAAAAAAGTTAAAACAGCGGAGTAATAAATACAAGTTTTTTCTGAACAAAATTTCACTTTATAAATATTATCCGCATAACATGGCGAAAGTCACTACGGTATTTTTCTTTTGTTATAAAATATATGGGATGTAAAATAAAACTTTAAGAAACAGACAGTAACCTCAAATTACATTCAGATTAAATAAAACCTCAATTCATTAAATAATGAATGCCCCCTCGGTCGCTTGACTATAGGTATCCAAGCACATGATCATGACAATTTCCTTAATCGATAGGTTCAGAAATATGTAAGGAGTATATCAAATTTAAAAAAAGGAAAACTATATTAGTTGCCTTAAATGCGTAAAAAATAGGTGCTGAATTATGTGAAAAAAATAATAGTGCATTTCATATTTATTGTGGGTGGAAAACAAATTTCATTATTCACTCCCACTATCATATCAGTGAACTGTTATTCTTTTGAGTCGCATTCTTTATCAGTCTCTTTACGGGTTTGATTGATGGATATCGTGGTGAGCGAAGAATATTCCCACCTGGTGTAAGACTGGAATGGATAATTGAGTGCAATAAACATGAGCTGAGCTCGAAAACTGAAGAATAATTTATCCCGTTTCCCAATTCCAGACTGGTCTTTTACAGAGCCGCACGATGTGACGCATCTCCTTCCATCTCACCATGATTTCATCAATACTATCCCTGCATACTCCATGCCACTTTGTGGTGTGTGACTGGGGATGTTATGCTACCAGCCAAAATTGGTGACTATGGGCATAGGGATTAATTTCATTTTTTTGAAATTTCGAATTATTACACGTCTTGTTTCCTACTGCTATGATTATAGATTTAGCGATGGCAAAAAATCTATTATATCGGTTTGTTCGTTATTTAATTTTCCTTAATTTCTCGTTTTAGCACTCGTTAATACAACATAGAAGGGAACACCAGCGAGAATTTCCCAAGGACCTTGATACTCTTAAGCGCAATACCAACGCTTAAATGATGTTTCATGGGACATAGGAAACCAATAAAGGGTATATGGAAAGCGCTAAGTAAATTATTTTTAAATTTATACCAAGATCCAATTAAAACATAAATATTAAAACAGCCTGATACTTTGCGTAAAAATACTTTGATGAAACAATGGTACCAAAATATTTGGTATATAGCGATGATTAAGGTAGTCTTACTGCTATTACCTTAGTTTTGAAGTTTTGTGGAACATTCAAGAGGGAAAAGAAAGAGATTCCCAGAGTCCCTTGCCCACACTGCACATCATTTGACGAAGAACATACCATTAGATGTATCCCACATGAGCCATTTCACAATTACATTTAGCGAAAACTACTTGAAGTGCCGAAAAACTGATCAGAAATTTCTTAATAGCTTCCCACTGAATTTCGCACTAAAGTAGGCCACCTCCCTGGACAGAGCGAGTAAATCATGATGAGGACGGGGTGAGGTAGAGCCACCGTATTACATGGCTCCTTGGCTGAGAAATGGGTACGTTTTCTAAAAGGCTTCATTCCATTGCCCTCATCTTCCCTGATGCATCAGTCTTTCCAGGTTGGCCCTTAATACGTGCCCCAATCCCAACCCATTCCTCGCACCCTTTGCAAACAACCCCAAACTCCTCCATTCCCCTCCGCAACCACCCCGCCCCAAACCCTTCTCCCCCTCCCCGCCACGTACGTCACTCGCTCAACCCGCCGAGTTATTGGCTTGCACCGTTGTGATGGAATTGGAAAGATTTCATGGAGAGGGAAGGAGTGAGGGGATACCGGGGATTTTTCTGCCCACGAGGTAGGCTACGTTCATTCGAGTGCGTATCTAATGAGGGGAAACAGGTGAACCCAGGATATTTTTTTTTCGCGTTCTCCAAAGTAGTCCCTTGGCAAATTAACCATCCAAACAAACTTCTTGAAATGGAAATGTCGCCCCAACAAGTGTAAAGGTAGCATATCTGTTAATAAGCCCCATCCCCAAAAATGCTTGCGTTATGTATAAGTTGATATTGAAATCTGTATATTTGTCACAGTTTTATCTGCACGTGGTAGGAATTTCGGCAATTATTAGCTTATTGCACCAAACATTAACCCAGCGTTTTGTATAAACCAATTTCCTATTGTTTATATTCTCTATAATTAAATAATGAGCAACAAAGGCCTCGGATTAATTTATATGGATCAAGTCCTTAATAAAAGACCATTTCTTTTCAAATTAGCGCATTATTCAAATTAGAAAATTAAAATTCCTGGGTCAATACTCCCACCTAGGACATCACTAGCTCGATAACACCAAATTGGAAAAACAGTGTTAGAAAGCTATAACATCCTTCGCGGAGGAATAATTAGCTATCAGGGATCGATAAAGGAAATATAGACCTTGCTTTTAATATGGTATTTGCAGTGCTTACGAGATTACGTCAACTACGTAAGATCATCACCCCCTTCCTCAGTGAAGCATGGGTAACTGCAATAGCATCTCTTAAATTTCATTCAACCTAATAAATTATCTGGACCCAGCTTATACCGAAATTGGTTATTACACCATAAAAGCGTAATATAAATTTGTCTCTACCACGAAATTATTATTTGTTATGAAAACGGAGTAAAACGTAGACCGCCCAAGCCAAATGTTAAGTCAAAATTAGGAACAGATAAGGACGATGTGTTCACATGAAACTTATTAAGGAATTGAACATCACATTTAGCCGACAGGAGGAATGTCAATTACCATAAAACCCGAGTCATGAAAGTTTCAAAAATCCCATCTCATGGTAATTTACGGGTATAAATATGAAAAACTAAACCAAATTCCATCATTTCAAGTGGAAAAAATAGCAATTACACTATCACTCGACAAGCTGACAATACATAGCCAAATGAAGCTACGTAATCCCCATTTCCAGATCTTGAATTATGAAATAGAGTTTTAAATATACGCCTCTATTTTGACACCAGCAGGTTTCATCATTCAACTATACTAAAATAAAAATATCATGTCAACAATTTAGTTTTCATAGGGTTGTGCTTTGAGTTAATAACGTTTCCGTGCACTCGAGTACGTACTCACAGATTACCAGCTTCTGAATCTCAATGCTATTGCAGTAAGAAACGCAAGTAACGCAAATGGTGGATACATCTTTAGAACTTAACTTACGCTTAATGATGGGACTGAGGCATATCCATAGATCTTAATGGACGCATTCTGTGCCTGACTCCCGAAGTGGACGATAGTGCCTTACGGAGCTCCCGCGGGAACCTATTTCTGCCTACCTGCCTAGAGTAGCTGTATACGCATTGTAGATTAATTTGCGGTGGTCAAATACTCATATGCATTTTAGTCGTTAAATAGTTATTAAATAATTAGCAGTTAGTTATTTTATAGCTTATTCGTAATCACTCTTGGAGTTAGCGACCTTCATGGTTCACGTACATTTTATTTATAGTATAGTAGTTAGGTAGCAGCTTTTTATAGCGAATTGGTAATTTATTAGTTTCATCTATTTAGTATTTTTAAAGTTTAATCATTGAATATATCTTGGAGATTAAGAACTTCCGGATTAGCGAGTAACGTATTTGGTGCTTTAGTTCATAATAATGCAAAAAATCCGACCATAACACTCTTTCTTATGATCTCCAAAATAATACATTTTGGTGTGAGGAGTGATGTCTGCCATTAAATTTGAGAAACATACACTGTAATGAATGTTTTGGAAATGAAACCTATTTCCAATACCGGATTGAAAATCATCGCCAATCACATTAATGGGTGGTAACCTAACACTCCTTGCCACACTCCCTCCCGGTGGCCTGGGAGATAAGATTTATATGCATTTTAAAATAGCTTTCCATTTTATAATCGTTTTTAATTCAGAATACCCTGACCACAGTACAAAAGTTTTCATTTTCTCCGGAAGAATATCCAGGAAAGTGTTCGTTGTATTTGATAACTTTTTTCCTCACCTTGTTAAATGCTTGACAGAATTATATCGAACCGATAACTTTATATTCTTCACAACAAGAAGTCACACTTTCAAATTCCATGACAAAAAGCCGTTTTTTATTGTGTATATAATTATAGTGTAGCCCCAGGACAACCAACCTCGTAGGGACCCATCACATTTCGAAATAAACGAATACAGTAAAATCCGAAACTGCTCTACGCCACCTTTCTGTGTCCAGATGATGCCAGAGTAAACGCAGCAAAAAAATAATAATTTTGTGACTTATTACAGGCCATAAACTCCACAGCCAGCAGTGAATTACTCATTTGGCTCAGTGTGGTTGACAAGAGCATACTGAAATTATTTTAACGTCCCCAGGGAAAGCTAAACAATCCTCAATGGTCCATTAACTTAAAATATCCCAGCCTCCTTTGCATTCCCCGGCCCTACTCCCCCAAAGCGACGTTTTCATTTTTCCGCTGTCAATCATAAGCGTTGGGGAGTTAAGGTGACTTTACTCCGACACAGAGTTAAAAAATAAAGCAAAAAAATAATAATGAAAAATGTGGAGCGCCTACCTTTAAAAATGAAAGCTGGTATGGTGTGTGGCAAAATGAACGGTAAATTAAATTGATTATTTACAATAAACTAAGCGCTGAGGTTTTTTTCTCCTGGTACATACATTTATCCAAGCCACGGAACAGGAAATACACATAACTTGTTTTCTTTTTTGGATCCCTGAGGAAAAAGCGTGAAAAATGCTATCTATGCTTGGACAAACACATATTTTTAAATACTCTTTCATATTCATAACCTAGGACTCATTTACTTTCACTCTTTCATATTCATAACCTAGGACAATGCATAGGCATAGAAATAGAAATCTCTCAGTGAAGCGGCTATAAAGCGCAAGATTGTGTTTTCGGGAGCCATTGCGGCTCGAATACGCGTCGAGCGAAGCCTTAGAAAACTGGCCTCGCTCAATGAGACGATTTTTCGTTCGACGACGCTGACAAACTCCCTGGCCCTTTTTCTGCCTGAAACCTTCCCACCATTCTATTTTCCATTCTTTCCTTTCCGTTCTTCTTCCCTCTATCTCCCTCCCCTTTGTTCTCCTCCTCCCCAGTGGCCCACAAAACTCCACCTTCCCACCCCACGACGACCCTTCCCCTCCGCGGCCCATGCGTCACACGCTGGGTGCGATTGGGCCCAACCCAGTTGTCCCCTAAAAGGATCTTTTTTACGAAAACCAAACGCAAAAAAACCTGTTAAACCCGGAACCAACCCCCACCTGCACGAGCTATTCCCAACTTCTGTTCCCCTTCTATTCTATCGGGGCATTATATATTGAGCGCGTAACCGCGTCGCCATTGGAATAAAAGTCTGCGGTGCAGTGGAAATGGATTTCGTTTTTCGTCCAAAAAATTCTATCGTTCCAGGATTTTAAGATTTCTTGAACTTAGTCCGTCTCAAAGAATCAACCGTATTTACGGTGGAAGAGACAGAACGCGCCAAACTACCATACCCTCCAAGTTGGATGCATTTTTGTCCTTGCACTTTTTAAGATATAGGTTTTTCCAACAAGACTCCAATTTAGAAAAAGAATCAATTCCTTTGGAGTTTAAGTCGATTTTTTTATATTTTTATAGAAAACTTTCTGGCAGTGAGCGAGCCTCGCGATCCGCATCTGGGACTGTATATTGAAGTAAAATTCCAAAGTTTCTTCAATATTTGTTTCTAATATCATCAGACAATGCTCAATGTTTTAAGAATTGGCGAGCTTTCAAATTTCGTAGGGGAACGTTGAATAATAATCATTGTATTATCTTTGTTTTATGGTACATGAGAGAATTTTTGGATTTGCGACACCATTTTCCGATTGAAAGGAAAAATAACAGGCTCCTTTTTGTTCCATTTCTTTGTAATCCCATGTTTATAACCTAGGTAATTTTAAAGACAAAAACTTTTATTTTTCAGTAAGCATAAAGAAGTTTAATGAAATCAAATGTGATAAATTCAAGACATTTATATCATTTACATATTTCCCAAATGTAACTATTTGAACTATAGCCATTTGGACTTCAGACTACAGAAGGAAAAAGAGATTAATTCTATGAAATATTAAGGAATAGGTTTTCATATTCAACAAGTTTTTTTACTGTGCATAATATACTTTTTTTTAGTATTTTACACTTCGGGACTAATAACACCTGAATCACTTCACATCTATATCTACACAATACCCTGCAAATCACCACTTGATGGTGTTAAAGTGCTCCAAAGGTGTGTGGCAGGGGGTGAATTCACACCAGGCATGCACTAAAGAAATGGCACTACTCAAAGGGAGGGCCATGCACCGCGGAATGGGAAACATGAATTAATAATAAATATGCCTACTTCAAAGAGGGAAACATGCTATTCAAGCACTACACACTATTTCTTCATACAACATGCAAATGAAACTGATTAACAATGACATCCATTCCAAATACACTATCATTCAGACAGACTATTTCTCTTATTCTAGTGCAGACTATTTCTCTTATTTCAACCTTGTGGTCTGATCTTCCGATTTTAATGTAGTGCATTAATAATTCCTTCAACGCCACGAGTAAACTCGACTGTCCTGCACCTTTGTAAAAGTCTTAGCTTAGCTTGTTCTCTACTTTCTTTAAAGCCTTATATGTCATTACCAGTTGAGAAAAAAAGTACTTAGAAATTTTAAGAACGAATATTATAAAGAGAGCCTACACATGATACCAGAAAACAGTTTAGATATTTTTAAAACTCAATTGAAATTTTAGCCTAACTTTTCAGGATTCTTATAAGATTAACCTATCTATGAATGGATAGGAACATGAAAGAACACAAATGAAAACAAATTTTGATTTAAAAGTGGATTAAGAACGAAGGCAAGCTATTTCTTCATTCAGTTTCCACCTGCACACTACCCTGGAAGCCGCCACGAGGGCATGTGGCAGGAGGTATTGTGCCAAAAACCGTTACTGAATATGTTTGATATAAGCGTTTTGAATCCTTTAACATTTGGAATTCTCAATCTGCCGTATACATTTCCTCCTATCATATCCACAAAATGCGCGAGATAAAAAGGATTCCTTATATTTATTTATTCGGGCGTCAATCTCTCTCAAATTCCCGTCATGGCGTCTACCAATGCAGTGTGGAGGCAAAATGATTCCTTCTGTTTCAGTGTTAAACTCAAATGACTTGTAACTTTCTAAAAGTTAAATACGTGCATGCAATTGTCGTGCTTCAAGTGGCTCCCATTAAAGGCTATCCAATTACAACATGACGCTCTCTCTTCACTCATAACGATTGTTCACGAAACGGACAGCTTTTCTCTGCATCCAGTTTATTTCCAAGATTAGTCTCAGGGTCTCAAATGCTAGAAGCGTACTCAAGATGAGGTTTAACTAGCGCAAAATAGCAGTTCTTGAAGTTTTCATTAGAATATTTCCCCACTATGCGCTTAATGAAAACCAGTTTCTTCGATGCAGCTCGTCGTGAAGAAGAAGTTAAACAAATTAAACCTTGCGACCATCATTGCGTTCCTTGATCTGGACAGCGCGGACTGGAACATAATGCTACTAATGCAAAAACAAGTGCATCTACATACTATCCTGCAAGCCACCGCATGTGCTTTGTGGTAGGGGAAAGATATATTTAATGGGAACACTATTATGCCAAGAGGGGCTGACGACCTTCGAGTTTTTTTAAATTTGTTTGTATATTTCCAAAGGGATACCTATCATATTCCTAACTCACCTACGAGCTCCTAAGCTATGCTGATTGGGAAAGAGAGTTTTAAATTTGAATATGAAAAGACATTGGAATGAGTTATAGGAGCAATGCTCAGAACAAAAGAAAACAAAAGGAGGGATAGATACTCTTTGTAGCTAGAAATTACTAGATGTGGTGAAAGCAGAAAGGAGACAAAGATAAATCAAGAAGATTCGCAGTTGCTCATTTTTACAATATGAGTTTAATATTTGCATTGAGGATATAGAAGGTATTAAAAGAAGATAAAAGACGATATACGGATAAACAGAGAAAAAAATCAACCTGGGATTATTGGGTGACACTTTACTTTATAAGGTAATGGAATTTTTAAAAACATTTCCAAGGCTACAGTAGCAATTTGAAGTAAATTTGGCAAATAAGAATGGTATTCCTCATTTTAACTTTTCTCTACGGTTTTAATTTTCCATCGTCATTAACAAAAATATTTCCATTTTCTGCGATTTCATAAAATGATTCCAAATTCTAATTCAAAAATGTAATCGGATAAGTAACAACGGAATTTACCCCATTGTTGATCGTTACCTAATCAACGTTGCATTTTTCAAAGGACGGAAAATATGTTAATGAAGAATCAATGAGATATTTCGGAAATTTTGTATGAAACTAAGTCATCCTATGTTGATGATCTATGAGATGTATTTCTTGTAAACTCATTTAATCCCTTAAAGTTCATATTCATAAAAAGCGTTAACTTTTCTCGCGAATTGTATTACAATCGTCCCAATGGTATGGCTTGGCGGAGGAACTATTGAGATTTTAGCATCAAATCGGGAGGTTTAATCACAACGCAGAAACTTTTAGGTTTTCTTCATCAAACAAATCGTGGAAAAATCTCTATATTCTGAATTTGACATACGAAATAAGTGTCTTATACACATGGATATGTGAATACGGGTACATATTTTTGGGAGGAGAAAATATATTATTAATGAATGAAGACTAAACTATAGTAGTTAGTTAGACGAAGCCCGATGAGAGATGTTAAGCCACACACAACATCCACTACATTGCACTAGGATATTAAAACGGAATACTACACGAACACGTGAATTGCGGAGAGTCTTCTAAAACTAAGAATACTTCCAACTTCTCTGCTAAAAAAGAGTTTTGTCAATGTTTTTTTAGCTTAATCTCACGTTTTCATTTACGATGCTGGCGGAAAAAAATTCCGGCAGGATTGAAAAGTCAGAAGCAGAGTGAACAGAATCTCTTGTCACGCTCCCGCACTCTCTAAAACTTTGTTCAGTTAATACCTCGCCGAGATTCAATGCATCTGTTGGATAAATCAACCCAATCCCAGTAATGAACACAAACTTGTGCTTTTCTTAACGGGAAAAATGCTAATCAATCTATTTTTTTTACTTTGCGCTGTCCCGTTCGCTTTATTTTCTTAGGCACGGTAGACGCGAAACCGCCCTTGGACAAAACTACATTTAGCAAAGGCATGCGTAATTTTGCACCGCTTCGCCCACATGGAATGAGAGTAAAAGGAAGGAAAATATTCTAATGTAAATATTTTAGAAACTCATTGCCACGAAATGTTAAAACATTTTTACGTCCAAAACGACAACTCTCAAGCCTCCGTAGGGCCATGTGTTTGGGAGTTCAGATTATGACATAAACCTGAAGAAAAGGAGCGAAAAACTGTGTCAAGGTTAGACAAGAAATATTTTTGTAATTACCTCCCTCTCCTTGTGCCTTCAATGTGAATGACATGGAGAAAATGTTATCCATGGCATAGTTAACATTTTCTCGTTTAACGCCGCATGGATATATGGCATTTTTAGAGGAAATGAAACTTTGGTTTCGTGACCTGCTAAGCTGCACAATATTGAAAACTAAATCAAATGCCACCAAAACATTTAATATGAAGTATTCAGGCTTCCATAATAATGAATATCGGAAATATAACTAGTGAATTTAAATTATAAACCGATAATTTATTCTTCCGATTGTTCTTGTACTCTTATGAATTCCATTGAACAAACTAGAGGTATATTACGGGCATTACTTTGTTTACTGAATTTTGCAATCCTACTCTTAATCTTACTCATTCTATATTAGAGCTGACCTGAATAAATTCCTTATTTCCTTACAGGATATGTCAGAATACAGATGCGAAGGAGGAGAAAACCCTGTACACGTGCCGCATAAGCCGGTCACAGCAGTCATCGGCGCATCATTCAGCGTCGTTTCCATCATGGTTGCCAATATACTTAGACTATTTAAGGTAAGTGAGGCATCTCTTACGTATGGTAAAATCATTTGTTACTCTGATCTCTAGATATGAATATTGTGCTTAAATGAATAAAATACACACCATCCAAACGGCACGCGTATACTTAGACAAATCGAGAAATACAGTTGCACTGGTAAAATGTGATTTAAATACGATTGCCCCATTAATTTTTCATGCGATAAACTTGCTAAATTTCCTTTAAACTCCCCATAAGGACGGCTGATTTCCTGGGCTCAGATCCAATTGCCATATTTAGGCTTCGTAAATTATCACATTTGAGGCTTCAATTGAAGGCCACTCATAAATATATTGGATCAAGTATATAGACCCCATTTCAGCATCTGAAAAGTCACCTTGACTGAGGGTATAAAAAATGCCCCCCCCCCGTGA
>LYUA01000550.1:334637-345304 GCA_002093875.1 Calopteryx splendens | reverse complement strand
ATATATATATATATATATATATATATACATATATATATATATACATATATTATATATATATCACTGGGAGATGCCTCAACAAGATTTTTACTCCAAAGAAATGATAAGGAGAATGCGAAGAGCAGAAGGCAAGAGAAAGGCCATCAAAAGCCAGGCAGGATCGGTCTGCGCCCGGCTGGGGAGGGACTCTCCTCCCTGGCCCCGGGGGGATTAGTTGAAGGCGGGACGCAGAGGAGGAGTCTTGCGGACTGGCACGGCTCCCCCAGAGCGGATTCCCTGGGGGCGAAGGCGAGCCAGAGAGAGAGCTAGGGAATGGGGGAGGGAGAGGGACGCGTGAATGTTGGATGAGGGCCTTAGAATCGTTTACTGCCTCTACAGTCATCGGAAGGGAAGCCGTAGGAGTTTTGGATTCTGTTTAATACTCGAGAGTGACATTTTCGAACATGATTACACATGCATGAACGCTAAACAAAGCTTTTGTTGGAAAAGGGTTAAGAATTTAATATAGGTCGCACTGTGAAAAAAAGTGAGATAATAATTCCACTTTTCCCCTAATGAGGCAACTTGTTGAATACACACTTGTTAGAAAATGTTTGGAATTCTTTTGTGGAAGTGAATGCAGTGAAGAACGGAAAGCAGCAAGGTCACTGAATATAATGTAGCTGGAAACTATTATATGATTACTGCGACTCTGAAAATTCCAGGTTGTAATTTCTATAAGAATTTAAGTGGATTTTAATACGTATTCTCTTCCGGATGCTGTACGTAGTGTGGTCATCTAGGTAGGGTAATGGATCGAACATCGAAATTACAATTTTCCATTGGAATTTTGTGAAAGAGAAACTATCAAGACCATTAGACTTGACTATCTACAACTAATCAGTTGTTTTCAATATTATGTTCACCCTCGGGTACTCAATTAAACTTCGTTTATTTCCATTTCACTTAAGATTAAACATTTGAACACAGTTCCCGCAATATTATAAGAACCTCTAACAAGTACCTATGGGACTGAAAATTCTTAAAAATTATATGTTCCTTTGAAATCAGGTAGCGTTCTGTTGCCAGTAAAAATTGTCCACCTCGAGGGGAAATATAGCCACGATTTCCTGGAAAACTTAAGGGTATGCATACTGTGAAAAAAATATTATAACGGTATCTTAATAAGAATTTTAAACAAAATAAATGTTTTAATATCGTTCCGAGATTCATAAAAGATAAACTAGTTATAGTGTTTAATTGGACTGCCTTTAATCCATTTCATCAACTTCAATACTTTTGAATATGAGGGAGGCGATTGCTTTATGCCAATAACAACTTAATACATCATTGAAGGTCAAACATTTCACAAAGAACTTTCACAGCCGTTATAAATTACTATTTCGACAGTGACATGTAACATACACACGGGTTCTAGTATTTAATTGCAAACTCTTTGTAAATTCATTGATCTTAACACAAAACCAAGTGCATTAGAGACATTCATACCTCTTACAGTCACGCTGATAAATTTTGAAGATTCACGTATCTCAAATTTGACTACATTATTTCTGCTTACGATTGCACCTTCATATTAGTGGATATCATATTAAAATTAATATTTTCTTTAAGCTTATCTCTTTAATTCTATGTGGCATCTAAATTATACATTAATATTAATCCCACTTACTTAAATAAGTATTTAAAACGGCTGTCACACCCGCGCTATGATGATTCGCGCAGGAGTACCCCCAGTAAATCTATTCCTTGTTTCTGAATATTGGCAGTGGCCTGCTGAAACGAATGTCAGTTCACGGTCCTTATTTAGTCGGTCACTTGTTTAGGAAGAGCGAGAGAGCACCGTCTAGAGTAAAACTTCTGATACGCTGAGAACAGACATTCCATTAAGAGGCTTTCAAGGAGACCTCACATGATCGTACATTCGTCTCCTTTTAAGGATATTCGCCACCTGCCCTTAATTTCCTCTTTTATATTTGGATACCTGTATATTTGTGCGCTTTCACTTGTTCATATATTTCTGAACAATCATGGTTTGGGGGGCATTACTATGCAGATTGCTGTTTGTCTGTTTAGCCATACCGGATGCTAGTTACACGAGTTGCTGTCTAACCCCTTGGAAAAAAAACTCTTCCTCCAGCAACACTTGAGTATCAACACTTCAGTGTCTAAGCCCCCAAGAGTAGCTGCTAAACCACTCTAGTCATCTTGCCGTGGACCAAACCCTCTCGGACCATCACAAAAAAAATGAGTGAAATAGTGTCAGGTACGGGCTTGACACGACGAATGTGGAAGATTCGTCCAGCGATCGACAAAATGAAAAAGAACGAGTAAAGACTCATAAGAAAGTTCACGGAAAAGCCTCTGTCAAGTAAAAAGAAGGAAACCGATGCAGAGGATGACTCCGGAGTCAACGGAACCGCTGGCGAGAGACGTCGCCGTAGTGCAGGAATCCCCTTACAGCAGATCGCCCGAGGAGCGGAACAAACAAATACAGGAGGTTTCAACGCGAGGGAGCGCCGGCAAAGGAGACAGTGAAGAGGCCGCTGATCAAGAGGAAGTCGCCGAGGAAGAGTCAATACTCCCAGAGCAGCGTCAACGTAAGCCACACACAAGCCTGTCCCCTCCCCCAATTTTGTTTAAATAAAACAGTCACCACAAGTGTTTGGAATGGCGAACCATGATGGTGGTAATGTTAGCTCGAGCGCTCAAATCGCAAACTATTTTAGTACAACAGATGGGATGAGTTTAATGATTACCCCTTTGGTGGTGAAAAACGAATACCTAGAATTTATCAATAATGCTAATGTAGCATTTGAGCTAATAAACTCATTAGATCGCAATTACCTTTTAAAGCATGTAAGGCCAAGATAATTCAAAAGGGAAGTTATACCTTAATTATTTTTTAACTCACACGTTGAGTAATTTCAAGGCTATTTTTGAAAATAATTTTGTGACGATACGCACTGTAGACTTATACGCTTTCAAAATATTCAACGTTAAACAGGATAAAGCTGAGTGCATATCGTCTTGGGGCTTCTTAAATTAGAATAAATGCAGACGGATCTTTGGAGGAGTTTGAAATCTGAGGAACTTTCTCGAGCAAAAGACTTAATTAATCTCTCAGTAAGGGTAGGTATACTTCAAGCCATCAAGGCCTGGCCAATGATAGAACTGAAGCTATCGCTGGAAGCAGGTGGGACAATATTCTACTTCCCGCGGCTTAAGAAATCGCCCTTGAAAGGAAGAGAGCTATTGTTTCTGAAAAAGAATTTATGTATAATCTATCGGCACGGCTGAATAAGAAATGCAAAAAATGTGTAGATGCTATCTTAAGAAGTTTAAGGAAGAACCCAAACAAGTGTAATGGATGTAATTGGATCATATATTTCCCGCATGAGGAGTTAGATTAGAAATCTAGGGAATGTATGTCGTCCATTCGACTCAGCGGTGGTCATCAGCAACAAGTGCCCGAAATTAGTTAATAGAAATTAGGAAAAGAGTAAATTCCCATATACCCGTGCGATAGAAATGAGAAATATAAATTCCTTTAATGCAGGAATAGATACCGTCACCTTTGATGTGGAAGAACGCAAAACGGGGGAAAAAATTCTGAAATACATGGGAGCAGACATTAGCCTCGTTAAGATATTTGCACCCCATAAGGGAACGAAGTACTTCATTAAGGAATGGATTTCGCAAATAAGCGTCACCAAACAAGTAATAAGGGCAATGGGAGCAAACCGGTCAACTCCAACCACTGAAGAAATGAAAATAGTTCACAAAGTTCGTTTGTCTTAATATTTTAATAGGGAGAATAGGGATCCTCGGGAAAGATCATATGGGCGTGTAATAGTTCTACAAAAAGGGGCGATTTGACCATTTCGTGAAATGAAAGCCTGTTGAAAGGAGCGCAGATATTTAAGTTACCCACTAGAAGTGAAATAATAGTTCATTTTCCTACTGAATCCGACGGTGAGGGGATAATAGAAAAAAGGAATTTGTTTCGGGAGTATTTTTACCGAAATTATCTACGCTAAGTAAGGAAATAGTTGTGTAACTTGTACCGTGAATAACAATGGCACAATATTTAGATTGTATCAACTAAAATAAGGTTAATTAATAAATTTGAGGAGACTCCAACACTAAAAATGATGCATGGTCGGAAATAGAAAGGAAGAACTTTTTGCACCCCTAAATGAGGAAAGGTCATTTAAATAAAGAGAATAGGAGAGAACTGACTATGATCACACAGGAGTTTAGGAGATTTTCTTCCACAAACAAGTCGCAGCATGCGATCACTTCGTTCAAGACTCGTCACGGTTTATAAGAGTAAATCCATACCGATTTGCAGACTCGCAAGGAAGATGTCAAAAGGTAAACGGAAAATATGATAGAGGAGAGAATTATAAATTATAATAATTCCAAGGGATTCACAAATTTTGATCTTTCACAAAAACATCGACACATCAAGCCACAATAAGTGGTGAACTATAGTGGATTATTGGAAACTGAATGACATAAAAAAATTGGCCAAGGATTGCCGTCCACTTTACTCAACGAGCTTTGAAAATATATGAAAGATAAAAATCGGCTTTTAGATGGGCATTTCGAGTGCCTAAGAATGCCTTTTGGTTTCAAGGACAAACCTGCACCTTCCAAAGGTTTAATGAACACTGTACTCGCGATACTGTGAGGGCTCAAATGTTTTTTTTACTTAGGAAATATAGTAATTCATGAAAAATCATTGGCTGGTTATAATGTGAAACTTAAAGTAAGTAGCAACCTGACAAGAGCGAGTTCATGCGAAAGCAAGTGAACTCGCTCTATTTGGATCGTATCATCACGGTAGACCGTTTTAAGGTAGAGAAGGTGAAGAATATTCCGCAGGTCAAAACTACCACAATTTTGTAGGGATTTGTTGGTTTATCTGGCTACTACTCTTAGGTTCTGCACAATAGCCAGCACGTTGTACACCTTGCTGAAGAAAAATCTCCCATATCATTGGAGGAGCAATTAAAGGCTTTTAAGCTGTAAAAGAAAATGCTCACAGGACAGATCTTCCGGCATATTGATTTCACAAAAAGTTCATTCTCACCAGAGATGTCATCAATGAAGCGATAGGATATATTCTTTCCTAAGGTCAAAAGGAAAGGACGTTCCGATCGCTCTCGCTAACAGGAAGCAAAATAAGGATAAAAAGCATGGGGAACTAAATATTTTTTAAATCTCTCTTTATAGAAGGCAGATCGTCATCTGAACAGACCATATATTACTAACTTGGGTTTTCGCGTTTTTAGTCAAAAAAGTAAAAGATCATGGTTCCAGACTCCTAAATGGCACCTGAAGTTGGAGGAATACGTATGTTAGGTAGTCAAAAATAAGAAATATTAATTCTAACACTGATGCCATTAGCTATATTCATGCCAATTAGGAAGGTAACAGAACTCAAAAAGATTTTTAAACACTGAAACCCTAGTCAGACATGAAGGAATGCATTGAAGAGAACATCCACCGCTGAGATACCTGCCAGGAAAACAAGATCACGCGGAAAAAGACGAAGATGCTAATGAAGATTACGTTGAAGCCAAACATAATGCTTGAAAAATGTGCAATGAATGTTATAGGTCCATTGCCGATTACTCACGAAATGCATCGCGATGCATTTCCTTTTGAAGAAGAATTGTCAAAGTTCCCATTGGTCACCACAATAGAAAACAGGATGCTGTTACAATACCCAAGTCTTTGTGGAAAATTTAGTGCTCAAGTGAAGCATTCCACAAGCACCACTAACGGATCAGAGCGCTAATTATTCGAGCGAGGTGTTCAGAGACCAGTATGTTGCTAGGTATTAAGAAAATTGAAATCATTGGCTTTCATTCCCAAAGCAATAGAGCTGGAGTGAGGACCCACAGAATGCTAACGGAATGCCTAAGACTTTATCGCGGAGGAACAATCTAATTGGGACGACTGGGTACCATGTGCAATCCTTGTTTTCCACACTGTACCGCATACAGCCACAAAGTTAACACCCCACGAGTAGATGTTCGGCAGGAAGACCAAAACACCAAGGCGTCTGCTTATGGAACAGAACGAAGTGAACTACACATACAATGACTACTTGGGAGATCCAATAAATAAAACAAATTTTGTACTTTTCCACTAACGAATTTGTTAGTGGAAAAGAAAAAAATTTGTTTTATTTAATGGATATCCGACACTTCCACGAAGTCACACCTAGAATTACTAAATTTGTTACTACCTGAGAGGCTTGAATATGACGTTGCCGCCGCGTTATTAAAAGGCACGAAAGGGTTTTCAGGGAATGAAATACAAAATAAAAATATACGATTGGAATCCTAAATTATAATTGTTTCATTGTGGTGTGAAGAGTCTGTAAGGAGATGACGTTCATTTCAGACGTCCGGTCTAAGGATCGAAACGGAAAAAAAGGTCAACTAATACTCATGCTAGTGGGCTGAAACCTTTATTTTGACATTTTCAGTGGCCACAGAAATGAATGATGAAGATCATCACGATATACTTTTTGTAACAGCTATTTGGGTAAACTTAGGATTATAATTCTAAGTAACAAGGGCTGGACACTACATGGTTCTACGAGCTCGTACTATGCACATAAACGTGAAGCCCGACTAAACACGTGTATTTCACGTAGGAATAGTATTGAATTTTGTCACCATTCAAGAAATGACTGATAAATTTAACTAGAATTTTCACTATGCAGATACCACAAAGAGATTTTGCCAAATGAGTAACGATAGCGCTTGGGACAGTCTCTTTGATTGCTTACCACCACTAAGTAACGTCCCGCACCATATGAAAGAAATAGAAAATGTGCAGCACAGATTCCGGTGTGATGTGGTGGAAACGTTCCATAACAGTAAAAATGAGAACACTGGCAATTTTCTACTTACTATAATGTTTTAATTACTATTAGTTTCGGTGTACTACACCACTGTCAAGTGAGCTTCCATATTTCAGTACAATATATACATTGATATGGGGTAGGTGGAGGACAGGGAGGGGGATCAATTCAAGCGGGTCACGTGGGGTGCGGGAGAGACAAGGGGGTGGAATGGTCAAAGCCATTACAATTGGAAAAGCCTGGGTAAGGCGTGGGGTGAGTCGAAAATGGACACCTCAGGCCTCCTGGCCCACTCGCGACCTTTCAGGCTGGGTACTCTTTTCTTCCCCCATCCTCTTACACCTTACCCAGGTTTTTCCTATCTTAACAGATTTAGCTCGTTCCACCCCTTGTCTCTCCCAAACCCCACGTGACCCGTCTGAATTGATCTCAAAACCGGTGAAATTAGGAAAAATGTTCATTGGGCTAAAGAAATGATAACGGTAAATGAACACATTAACCGATTAAATGTCAGATATCACTCGAGACTACTAAACGATTCTGAGTGCTAAAATGCACGCCCATCCAACTGTACTTCAACCACACCTCATCACTCTGGCCCAAATACCTAGCATGTCGAAGCATAGCAGTAAATAAATCCCGAGAGACCTCCACCTGCCCTTTCCTCAAAGTGTGGCCTATGGAAGTGCTTAATTTAAACTATCGGATATTGATATTTCATGAACGGAGAGTTTTTGGTAATTTCACAAGGATTCACTAAAATCAGTTCAATTGAGTTCGGAGGGGAAAAATTCACTCAGAATTTACATTCCATTAAGGGGCTTTTAACTAGCTCTATATAGATCGACACAAGAGATATACCTATAGCTCGTATTCTCACTTCGAGCCCAATACTTAAAGAAAAATTCTTTTGCCTCCTTCCAGAGATGGACGCCACTTGGCACTTGTGGTTATTTTGTGTACTTGGATATTTGTATATTTGCACATTTCCGCTTGTATAATAGTCACCTGTGAGGTGAAGTAGCCTTCAGACTATTGCAGACGAATTGCTACTTAACCTTGTAATATAAAACCCTAAAAACACTAGAATATCAAATCTCCCGTGCCTAAACGCCCAACAGCGGCTGCTTAACCACTCCAGCGAGCACTCTTATTAATCTTGCCTTGGACCAAACCCACTCGGTACCCCACACTATATTGAGTCTTTCTTCTGTCTGCGCGCGGCGTCAAATATACGTACAGTGCCTTAACTTTTCTTTCCTTCGGGGAGGAGGCCACGGCCGGCCGGAACATAAGGGAAAAACTCCATTCGGAGAGGGCATGATTGAACCGCACTGCGACGCAACTTGGATCCATGTGGGACGGGGATACTCTTACTCCTCGGCTGCTGCTGTTTGAGTGGGCATCCAGCGTTTTCAGAGGGGAATAGCCTCAAACACTCCCTCCCATGGGCTCCTTCCCTCTGGGGTGCTGCCTTCAATAATCCACAATCCTCATGGCCTGGTGTGTGCTCGCGTCCCCTTACAGACCCACCTCCAGTGCCCAAGTCACTCTGGGTTGTGAAAGACGATCTAGACGACCCTTTGGTGGGCTACAGGTAGAGAGCCTTTTCTATGAAGGATATTTCACTTGCTTTCGACGGAAGATTCGGGTCTATTTCGATCAATCCCTCGCAATGGCCCTTCACCTGTGAAAAAGTAGCTCCCTTTTCCCTTTAAATTATATCATTCCAGGGAAATGAGAGAAATTTTTTTATGAAAGAGTTAAATTTTTCCATTAACTACTAAAATAAATAATTAATTTTCCGTGTAATCGAATTAAATACTGTTTATTGACGTTAGGGAATAAAAAATAATAATTGAATAATAATAATAATAGATGAGTGTGAATCCAGGTACCTAATTGCTATTAAAAATGCCTAAGTTTCTTTCATTCTGAAAATTCAACCATATCCTACATTGTCATGGAAATATTTCGAAATATACTAATTTCCATGTGTAACTAGGCCAATTTTGGATATCAAATAAATACTTTGTCTCGTGAGAAGCATACGATTCAAAGATTAATCTTGTAAGAATTAAAGTTAATACGAAATAATTTCTGACCAGCGACAGATAAAATGCGTGGCATCCCCATTTGAAGTGTCAGAAAATATAAATAATAAATCATATCATACCTACCAACTGAAAGCCCCTCCCCATATCACAACGCCTTGGCAAATTAAAACCGCATAGATTGGCTAAGAGATCACGATAAATCTATATCAAGTACGCATGTTATTTTGGTAAATATGCCAATTAAGAAGATGTCTCAAAAGTATTTCTGAAGAGAAGGGTTTTCGTAACTCATAATAATCCACTAAAAATAGCTCACAGAATGAGTATTACATCATTTTTGATGGAAGCTATTGAAATGAATAAACATTTTCTGAATATTTCCATTTACTTCTCCATCTAAGGTGCTTGTGTGCATATAAAAAATATGCCACATTTTCAAAGCATGATAAGCAATAAAAATATCAGTCATTCACTCAACTTCATATCAAGAAAAATATAAATTATGAAATGATGTAAAAGAACGACAAAAGGACGTCAAAACGGCAGCCAACGAATCCTGTTTACTACAGTGAATTAAGTCAACAAAATAGGATTACTGCCTATACATAGCTTTACCTATACAAATATTGGACGAGTAATAGCATAAAAAAATGAGGTCATCGAGAATTATTATCCTGTTACCACATCTACGTACTTAATCCTCCCTAATGAAGTTAATCTGGGGTACCACACCCCTACCACAGTCCAGAAGGTAAAGCACGGAGCTACTAATCAGAGGTTCGATTCCGGGTAATACCTCTGGGAGCTGCCAACTACACCCATGCTGTGGGATTTTTCAGGTCATCCTGGGAAACCGCAGGCGGCATAGGGAAAGAAACCACACCTTGCCCTATGTGTGAATATCACACGCCGTTGGGCTTAGTATTGGGAGAACTCTAACCTCACCTACCAAACCGACCTCCGGGTTGAATGTGGTTTTTCAATGTATTTCATATTGAGTAGAACTTCATTCATGTCTTTAATTACTAAATAACACGAAAGGACTGAATACGTAAGAGAATAGGAAGTTTATTAGTAAATGGGTAAATTTTTTTATCATTAACTTTAATAAAACCTAATTTAAAACAAGGGCACAAGCTCAAATTCATTGCCCATGGCCCCCAATTGACCTCGGGGGAGAGCATCCCCCTCCGAGGCCCCGGGCGATTCCATCGCGGCGCATAAGCGAGACGAGGTCGGCGGAGGAGGCGGCGGCAGGGGCGGGAGGGAAGGACCCGGAGTGACGGGAGAGACAAAAGGGAAATATTTCCCGTGCGAAATGTTGACCAGTGAACACTGCCCCAAAACTCATCCCACCCAGGTCCCGTCCCCCAAAACCGTCGTCAAAAATAAAATAAACCGCAGCCGCGATATAGTAAAATAGGAGAAAATTACAACCAAAAGGATTAACCTATGAAATGTTAATTCGGTCGTGGGGGGCAGCAAAAAAGGAGCGGTGCTTCACTTCCCTGGTAGCGGGCCCCACAACTAGGGGTCGAGGGGGGAGAATGATGGGACGGAGGGCGAGGGTATGAGAGGAGGGGTCGTGGGGGAAACGGTCGGTAAAGTAGCGGGACGTTGTGGCCGGGGGGGAAGGAGGGAAAGAGGTGAGGGGAGGAGAGACGGGGTAGAACATGGGAACGAGGGGTTTCGCATAAAAAAGAAAAGGTGGAGGAATTGATGAGGCG
>LYUA01000550.1:226679-237324 GCA_002093875.1 Calopteryx splendens | reverse complement strand
TGAGCTCTACCCTCATCTACCAAACCGACCTTCGGGTTGATTACTGTGGTGGTGGTTTTATTTCTTTGTAAACTTTGTGCATTGCAATGTGTGTATTAAATTTTAACCGCCTTTTGCAACCACCCGACCAGATGGTCTGCTAGTAACTAATTTGCAAATAATAACAAAAATTGATTCCACACTAAATATTTTGCTATAAAAAACATACATAATTCTGAAAAACTATCTCAAAAGGATTACCGCGTGTCGAAAACAAATTCAATCTTCGCCAACCTCTTGCAATATGATCCAAGTGTAACGTAGACCTATATCCTTCTGCCCGCGCAAATGTTGTCGATACTCCTATTCACTCTTCGTTAACGAAGCTGTATTTACATTAACGTGGGTGCTACCCGTTCGAGGTGACTTTTAAATGCTCCTGGGTATAAAATATGAGGAAATAATACAACTTCAAAAATATGAAACCGCCGTTCCAAGTACCTAAGAGCATAAGCCCACTCCAGAGCCGGGAGAGACTTCGGGGAGAACCATATCCGTTTTAAGTTCCTAGATAACTCTTATTTTCTTACTTAGTTCTAGGTATTTCGAAAGATGCGCCACTGCGGAGGCTATTTGCGCCGTTAAGCAAATTAAGACATTAAGCATAACCAAGATGGGAAACAGCACGGCGAAATGAATTTTCCCCATTACCTGGAAAGTGTGAATTTCAGATGCCGCAGCGATTACTAGGTGAGTTTTATGCACCTTCATCTTTTAGGTCGGCCTTCCGGTTGAAGGCAGAGATTAATCATAAGTAGGAAATGAGGAGAAAGGAGATTTTCAAAATAAGAATATTTTGGACTTCTGACGCGACGACAGTTGAGATGGTTTTGCACAGTTTTGAGATTCTTTAGAAAATATTTTACAAGAAAATCTACGTATGGCACGGAATTAAAAACTCCAAATTAGCCAGAAAGGGGCTTCCTACTGGATCAATGATTTAGGAATTAAGGAGAGGAGGATAAGTTAAGCATTTGGCAACGACAAGTCACTCTTCCCAGCAGTCCCCACAGGGTGTGCTCGCTTCATGCGACTTTCCGTATGCTTGTGTTTGGGGAGCTATCCATACGGCTTCCAACCCGGAATCGGAAATCTCTATTCTAAGAAAATGAATAAAATAGTTGCCACGGTATCATAACTATTCATACTAAACTACCATTCTAAAGTTAAATAAACTATCCACAAAAAATGTTATACTCTGCTAATTTATTAAATCATCTGCATTATGAGAGATGAATCGGAGACAAATTAAGACTCTACAGCGAAGCAAACATGACTTAACAGTTTTATTTTGTTTTCATTGTTGTAAGAACCTCTAGGAAATTATGACGTACTTCTTTGTGCATAAAACTAATTTAAAAAATATTAAATTAATTACCAGTAGCAGAAAAATGATATGCCTCTATTTATTTTTAACGCAAAAGTGTGACGATTACTTTCATGAATTTTAAGTTAAAATAAATAGCTCAATATCATTGGTGGTTTGATGGGCTGAGTAGCATTACGGAAACAACATAGTAAAATAGGACTTCGAACAATTTTCACCCAAATTCCGAAAACTTATGGAAGATATATTGGATAAGGAAATTAATCAAATAATTGTAATTTTGTTCTACCAATAGGTCCTAAAATAGAAATATTTCTCTCAGAATGAATTTTTTCCGATAAAATAAATTAGAATTTTTCAACCCTCCGCATTTTTGAGGTTGGGGAAAATTTGCATTGAAAGGCATGGATTTTTCAATAAACAGCAATAAAGACAAGGAGCCGACGCAGTTATTACACCAAGCATTTTGGCCTGAGATCCTCTTCAATCAAGGCTGCTATGCCGTGATGCAATAATTATTTATTTAATTAATAGCGCAAAGCTACCTACTTATGTATAATGCCGCAGCACCAAAACCCTGGTTACTGCTATTTTGAAAAAGATTTATTCAGCGCCTTCTAAATATGTGAATTTTCCATGGAAGGGGGAAATTTTCCTGTTCAGTCCTATCGCGAATCTTGAATTGCGCAATAGGAATCCACTAAAATTAATACCATGCACTCTCGAAGGTGCAGAACAGAGCCGAAAAAATGAGTTTCCCAGAATATGAACTCGAAGGCTAGATCCGACTGGCTACTTTTCTGCTGTATATTTCCACACAAAAATTCATAACATAGATGTGAACCAATACTAAAGGTACCTATCAAAAGCATCACATTTATAGTTTCATTCTTCGAAGTTGATGCCAATGCAGTTTAATATCTCCAATGCATTTTAGCATGGCGGATCTATTTTCACTTCGTTCTTTGATAAATCTCGAGTTATTGCGAGATATTGAGTATGAATCCAAATATTCACAGAAGGAATCTTCATCCAAATTATGAGAGGACTAGCCGGAGAAATGGCTTTAAGGATTTGAAATTTAAAGATACTTATAAGTCATGGACTTATAAGCCTCTCCTCCTAGCTGAGGTTCTTTAATACCATGCTACAAATTGGCTTTAATTTCTCACTGAATTATTTTGAGAAATTAAAATAATTCGTAGCCTTCATTTTCAAGCTCATTTTCAGTTCTTTATTTAATAGGTCTTCTTTACTTTGAGCTGAAACATTCTTTTGAGCCAGTAAAAATAACATTTGTTATTCGGGGCGGAAGCAGTGGTGTACACGTAAGCATGCCTTTTTATGCGCAACTTTTTCCTTCATCCTCTCCTTCGCCTTTGCTCCTATTTCTTATGCTAAAAGTTTTCCACACCGCTTCTTTTATCTCTTTTCAGTGGAAGAAGATTTCCTGTCCTTTTTAAGTCTTAAGGTAGAGAAACTAAGTAGAATTACAGAAACTATTTGTGGCAACAAACCGACACAGTTTGTCTGATAGGTAGCACGCTAAACATCATGGGTCCGAAACATATCTCGGGGATGGATTCAATATTGCCGTGGAAGAGTCCTCATTTAACTGGTTTTGTGGTGGAATACAATCTTATCAGACTAACGCACTCGAATTAGTGGTAGTCCAATCGATGGAAGCTGCATCAAAAACTGCATGGGAACGACCGTGCACTGTTAGTGCATTTAAGAGATTAAATTATATAATTAAATAAAATTCTCTTGGGGGCAATTTTTATGATTGATATACCTGCCTAGTTTGAATTATGGTGAACACATTGAAATATAATGAACGAGGGGGAGTCATTCCGGTGCCTGGGATTTATAGAAACATCTTCAGTAATGATTACAGATGAAGAAATGTGAATCAAAAGCTTAATTTTCCCTAATACGGCATACGTTGAAATTCTCTAGGAATAAATTAATAATATATACCTTCCATATCTAAAACTTTTCTACAATACATAACCAATCTTGGAGTATTGACTTCCATGATATGAATACGCAAAAACCCTAGGTATAACTGTCCGGTTTTGTTCGCACTCACGTTGTAACTATTATTTACATTTATGTACTTAAAATCTTGATAATTTGGAAATATTTTACTTAATTTTTCAGATTCAAGTGTTTATTTGAGGATAAAATTTTAATTCTATAGCAAATCGGTGGCCATTTCCTCGTCATTAATGGGTTCAATTATTTGCAATGAGTACTTCCACAGAAGAAAATACCATTTATTTTATCGTCATGTAAGAGAAGCATTAAAGAAGAATAAACACATACGAAACGTTCTACCTTGGAAAGGTAGCGATTTCCTAGAAGAAGAAAGACCGTACCTGCGCATTAGTTTGCGTAAGAAATCGATAAATTTTGGGACGATTTGCTTCATTCCAGGTTTTAGGAGCATCACTACACGTGTTGGTTTAAATCCCGTTTTTTGTTATTCTCCACAATAATTACATGCTCAAAGGAAGACGTCATATAACACGTTAGCAATTTTTTAACATAAATTGAAGGCTGCATCGTGTTCCTCATGCCCAAACGGAGTCTGAAGTTCGTGCTCTGACAAGTTCCAAAGCTGATAACAACAGCCAATGAATGACCTCAAATAATAAATGCACATTTTCACATATTCACTCTTTCGTATTAAACACTATTTCAGACTCTTTCCAAATATAGCCTCAAACATAAACATTTTAGGTCAATTAAGAGTACTAAAAGTCGAATTAATGTACTGGTATAAAAAACTAGTAGAAATAGTTTTCGTTTCAGATGCGCAGATGTGCCATAGCATAACAGAGTATAGCAACAAAATAAAACTATCACAAATTTACTTTTTTCACTTTAATACTGTTTGCAGACTCTTTTGGGCTCTGGCGTTTCTTGGTGGCCTTGGCCTATCGGGATTTTTCATTGGAGCAACATGGCAACGATGGAACGAGAGCCCTGTACTCGTATCTTTGGACACCCTTGCGGCCGTTCTACAGGAGATCCCCTTTCCAGCAGTCACCATTTGCAACATCAACAAGATAAAGAGATCTATGGTGATGAAGCTTACGCAGAGGTGAGTGCAAAGAATATAAGACTTTTAGTGGCATAGAGCGCCGTGAAGAAATAACAATTAATGTAAACAGTAATTAATGGGTTCATCTTAATTTAGTTTTTAAAAATTGAGGTTTTTATGTAAACATTATAAATCTAACATAAAACTTAAGAAATTTACAAATAGTTTAACAATTGAATAGAGAAATAGTATAAGTAATATATACAGTATTAGTACTATATATCAGTACTATATAAGTAATATATAGTGTATAGTACAATCGCCCGTTTTATAAAATAGATTAAGATAATCCTGGAAATAAATATGCTTCACGCATCCCTGAAATAGTAAAGAGGTCACACGTTGCCTGGTAGAGTTGTAGAATTTCTTCTTTGTATTGTTGCGGGTGTATTAGCTCTCCTCATGCTCCCCATGCCGAAGACGTACTAAATTTGAAGTGAACTAAAATGGTTAGCCTAAAGAATAAAAAAAATTTTAAGAGTTCAAGGATTATATTCTAACCCCTTTTCACATTTCCCTGGCTATTGAGAGGTTTTCAATTGGTCTGTAAGCACGCAGTCCCATCCATTTTCCCGACAACAACAAAAACTACGCGAGCGGTTCAAACACGGACGCCGTCGCCGACCACCGCAGCCATTATTTCCTGCGATTACTATTAGCATTCACGCCGACCCTCACCGCCCGATTTTGCACGGCTTCGCCTCATCGCCGCTCGCGTGTAGCTCAGAGGTTTCATCCCCTCTCCGAGAGGTTGATTTTAATTCAAAGGAATCGAAAATTTTGCCCCGACCGAAAAACGCTGGGTTAACGCATTCGCCACCGGCTCCGATTCAAATATTTTGTTTTGATCCCTTTTTCGCCTCGCCGTCATGCAAACACCAGAATGCGCAGCTTGCTAAGCGAGGAGTTAGAAAGGGCCTTAGTATGGGCAGGTGAAAAATAATGGCAACCGATATCTGTTCAAGCATGCCCTCACCCGAAAAAACCTTCCCGATATTCTATGGAGAGAAATTTTGATGGAAAAATCCCATTTATCGGGTAAAACTTTTCACTTAACCATTTCAAACTACTCCAGTTATGTGAGTGTGATAGACTGGCAATATACCCGGTTGATATGGTGTTGGGGGCACCGACAGAAACTAGCTGCAGGGAGATTTAGTTTATTTTTTTGTGGCTGACCGACTTCTTAATTGAGTACCCCAAGTCAGAGACTCGATTTCCAATCCCAGCGGAGACATTCGCATCGCTTAATGTCTCGAACAAGATCAATCGGACGGGACGTTAACTTTGGCCGCGCGAATTACTACCTGCTAAGGGTGCCAAATTTTTCTAGGACATCTACCCGATTCATGCTGTAAAATAAGCACCAATTTCTCGTAAATTCCACATCTAAATTCAATTTATGCCACCTCGTCAGCCACCTTATTGCAGTATATCACAGGTAAAAAAATAGCACTAGCTATGATAACCCAGCGGGCAAATATTGCATTCAATCCAATTTGAAGTGAAATTAGTTTTTATTCCTACTTATGACGTTGCTGAGAATTGGTGTGAGAAAACCGATGCGATGAGGCTTAGCTTGGCAGTTAATTGCTCATATTTGGACACCGCGATATAACCTGGGATTGCACGTGGAATACGTCCAGTGGAGCATGGATTTTCCTTCGAAACATGATCCTAGCAGGCACTCTACCTCCCAAAATAACTATTAAGCATTCAAATAATAAACGTGTTCAACGAATTTTATCTCACAATTTAAGTACGAAGCATGCACCTCACGTAGCAATAGCGAAAATAAACTAGGAATATACAAGAAAAAAGAAAATCGGCCCGTTTTATTTCGACGGGGTTGAAGCTCACTATGTAATTATTTTTTTCCCAAAAGCTTTTTTCCAAATCTGGTGCATGGATGAATAAATTTGAACACGCGGCTCAGCTGAAGCTTGCCTTTAAATATGCGCTTGTTTTGAGCCTCAGCACGAGCACATATTTTAATGTTGAATTTTCACTAGAAACAAACTCGGCTCAGAAGGGTGATTTTAATTTTCACAACGCGCAAAACTCTTTTTTGCTTACAAAAACTTATATTTTTATTGATTCGTTTTTACCGTCGATTTCATGGGGGAATGCTTTTTAATAACTATTATTGCGCCGGAATTGATTCTGGAAACAATGAATAAGTGACTTTGGCATCAGTTCAAAACGGCCATGTGCCACCACAAATTGTGGCAAATAATTTCATCTTTAATAAATTAACTATTACCTTGCTGCCTGAGCTCTATTCACTATAGCATAACCAAAATTATTTGATTCCCTTCATTTCGTCTCGTGCCACTCACTCAATTGCATTCAAATGATAAAATTATCATGGCCATCGTCGCCATCGCTTGATTCTCAGTAATTGGAAATTCGACACGCACATTAAAATAATTGAAATAATTTAGCTCTTACCCGAAAAAGCCCCTCGATATCAATTTCTTGACACTCTTTCAGCAAATATGAAAGATCAAAATGATCACCTAAAATGTGCGAAAATTTTTGTTTGAAGGATTTGATCACCAATAACAATTTGTGGCCACGTAAAGTTATTTTTTTAATATTTCCCTATTTATCATTTCCAATGCCGGTTTTCGTCCCCCAAAATAAAAAAACACGTTTATCTCAACAAAAAATAAACAAATTTAAGCATTTAGATCGTGATTTAAAGCCAATTTAACAAGGATAAAACCGCAATCATGAAGCCACACAGGGATAGTGTATACAAACTCAATTTTTATTTGACAATATTACATATTTAACCTGCTTTCAACCTTTATGCAACCTTCTCGGTTCCTAAGCTTTGAATCAAAAGCGCTAGGTAATTCCAATGAAGCCTTTTTTTATAATCCGAAATGTTGTTAAATCATAAGTATAGAGATCATTTACATATTTGGCAAATATCTCCAATGGTAGGTTCTACACATTCCTATGCATTTTAAAGATAACCTCCAATAAGTACAGAACGTATAACTTGAAATATCTCCTACCCTAAGTGGAAAAATATAAGTGAGAAAAGACAAAATCAACTTCAATTTTTTAAAATTAAACACAAAATCATGTTATTCTGCATAAAATATCACATCAAAACAAATTATTCTGTCTGCCAATTTATTCATTAAAAATAAGGGGTTAAGAAGTCATTTATTTTTGATAATACACCTATTTTTATGCTTTTTTCTAACTTTTAATAGAAATGTATGCTTTTAATGTCAAGCAATTCATTTGACAAGCCCTAAAAAAAAATTATTCATGAACTATTATGATGATAACGACTACAGCGCATACCAAAAAAGAATGCCATTTGATTAAGTAGGAACAGTAGGAACAAGACCCCTTTGTTTTCTTACCATTAGGAAGAGCTGTAAGATTTTGGTTTTTTCTGACCATGGTCAGAAAAGACCTAATGTTAGGGGACAAAAGGGAGAAAATGACCAGGAAGTCCATCACAGTCTAGTAGAGTCTAAGGCTTCGCACAATAAAGTCAAATTGGTATTTTCTCCTTCTGCTGACATGGAAAGCATTTAGTGAGAACGTTAAGAGATAAAAAGCTTTTTCCAAGAAAAGGGGAGAGAACAACGGGGAAATGATTGAAATTGAGCAAAATGGGAGAGAGGAGTCATTTGCGTAAATTATTGTTGAAAACATAATTGTTCGGCTTAACCAAAAGTTAAATTTTATATTAAATAGGATTGCTTGAAAAACTGAATTTGTTTCATACGCAGGTAATTTAGAAAATTGATACCAATTGTTGACCTTTGTGCTTCTCGGTGATGAGCATCATCGTGGTTCAGTAGCAACCTAGGAAATCAAGATTTGATCCGAGAAAGAGCCACAGTGGTGGCATTGCTCTCGAATCACCAAAGGGGTAACAGTTCCACTTTCCATCCATAGGAATGGACAACCCAATTGGAAATTTAACCACATTAAATCCAAGTAATTACCCGGAAACCACTAGAAATATCCTATGATGATCAAGAATGGAACCCAATTCAACGCTGATTTCTGCGCTAGCTGCCGCAGCCATCCGACTCCCTGACATATATGGAACGGAGTCGTTAAGAAAGTATCTAATGGCGTGCCGACAGAATGCTCACACTCGATGCAGACAAGACGAAAGGGAATGCTATGAGGGATACCGTGTGAGGGAAAAACACCCGCAACTATAGTAATTTTTCAAAGGAGTGCAAGACATAGGAGTGTAGCGTGAGAATTTTCCAGGAAATAACCCCATTGCCTACGGTAATCCATTATCTCGGGATAAGGCTTTGGACTTTCCTTAGTTCTAGAGTTTACTCTATGGCAAACGAAATATACTGAATCGGAGCCTGCAAAATTAATTTACGTTACCCTTTAAGGACATCGCGCAATTGTGCCACTGTAAAATTAATTACCTAAAACATTTTAAAATGTAGGTTAAATTACATTAGGATGGAGGAAATGGATGAAATGTCGCCAAGGGTAGGTTGTTTTCGGTCATATTTCTTTTCATAACGGAATAAGGCCGCATTTTTTTAGTCCACTTCCATTTCAACAGCTTTTTTTTGAGGCGGGATATCACAAACTATTTTTTACGCCCCTGGTTTACCTTCATATAAAATATTAGAAATTCATTGTACCAGAATAAAGCAAGGTCTCCAAACTGATGAAAATTTAAGTAAATTAACCAATTCTGCTGTTTAAAAGTACGTTAAATTTCGATGATAAAATGCCTTATTCGGGGACAGTTGGAACATAAAATATAAAATGAAAATAAGGAAACTATTTCCAGATAAAAACAACAGATGCAGCAGCATGGCCATAAAGGGAATGTAAAGCCTTTGCATCACTCCACGCAAGCCCATGCCAGGATTTGAGACGGAAGGTTAGAACTCTTAACATCAAAGAAAAATTTCTAATACAAGAGAATGTCATTTATTTAAGCATTAGTAGTGTGATTTATGGTAAAAATGAGGACGCAAATTAAAACAAAGAGATAAAACATGAACTAGACTACAAAAAAATATTTTGTATAACACGAGAAATTTTGTTCACACTGAAACATTAATAACATTTTAATAGAAAACTAGATAAAAGAAATACAACTTTTAAAACTTGTATTTTTAAACAGGAATAAAATTGAACAGTTAACTAAGAGTTCGGCATAAGCGAAAGAGTGTACCTTTCAATTTTTTCCTTCAGTAAGGTAGAAATACGCATGAGAAGCAACATTCTTAATAAATATTGGTCAAAAGTCCTACCTAGAATTTATTTTAGTCCAACCAGACCAGTTAACGGGACCTAGAATTTGTCCCTCATTAAAGTAAAGTCGAATATTTTGAATTGTTTACCATTGAAAATATTATTTCAAATACTTTTAAATTTTTCCAGAGAATCTATCCAATATCATCGAATCGCATGGCGGTTTCTGCTAGTATTTCTGAAATGTCCAAAACTCGGATACGTTTATGAATTCTAATTTCAAAAATAAATAACTATTCTAGTTCTGAAAATGCGTAAATGAGAAGTTCAAGACGCTCGAGCTACAATCAACAGGAAGCATTAAAAATGCATGGTAATACATTTCTATGACTTTTTTTTATCCGAATATTTCCCTAGTGCCCATTTAAATAAATCTCGTAGAACTGGTCTTTTGGATTATGATTCAAGAGTTTTCGGGTTTTTTCGTGTCGGATAAACGCGGAAAAAAACCGAAAGCCTTCGAGTCCTCCTCTAATCACCGCGGAAGCCTTCGCAGTAACTTGGTCTTCCGTATTCTTCAAATCCACATTGCTAAAGCAAAACCTAGTGTCACTCTTAATAATTTTAAAACCTTGTTCGAGTCAACCCTCTCGAGGCTTCCACAAAAGGGGGTTACCTCAGATCTTCACTGTAGAGTATATTTTACGACACATTTAAAGTAATAAGCCAAAGGCCAAACTTCGATTATATCAATTAACAGTTGAAATATTGCACTGAATAATTATTTATCCATAACTCATTTATATATATATGGTATGCGAGAAATTCTCTATCTCCCCTGGGGGTGGCGAAAGTAGCTTTTCTCCCTGGGGCAAAAAATAAGTTCTAAAACCTTTGACGGCTTCTACCTGCCTGAAGACGGGGTCGAACCCCCGAAACTTTGCAAAGTAAGT
>LYUA01000550.1:162427-173451 GCA_002093875.1 Calopteryx splendens | reverse complement strand
TTCACCTTTTCCATCCTTCTCCACACCCACATCTCAAAATCCTCCCACCTACGCTTTTCATCAAGCAAAAAGGTAATGTTGTAATGTAATCTACCGTAGTCTTCCATCTAGTGCACTTTTTTCAAGCAAAAATATACACTTATTCATAAAATAAAACAAATAAGTTTCGTCTTTAATCTTAGATTATCATATCATAGGTTTGAAGACCGCATGAATAATGTTGAAAATGTTTTACTATGCAAGTTTTCAACTTTAAGTTTCGGGTACTTTTTCATTGTTTTGGGTCTTATTTCATAAGTGGGTTTCCGGCAGAACAGGCGTTTAAGTACGAATTTCGGTAAACCTTTTTTTTTACCTTTTGAGAAACGCTTCAATTCTCCGATAGATGTTCGCAATGCGCAATGATGAGTCTGACACAATATAATAGAGTAGCTCACTCCTAGGTGAATCTGATAAAAAGCTTACCAGGATTCCAAGAGCAAAACACACCAGATATGTCCGGAAAGGAAAATATTTTAAATTTTAGCGATCGAGTTTAAAGCTTATAACCCTCTTGCGAATGTTTAACCTCTACTCCCCTTGTTTAAAATGGTTAATTATTATAATCCACGGCCAAAAATTAACAAAATTACAAATTTCATTTCATCATGAGTTGGCTTCTGGGTGTTTCCCACTACGGCCCCTTCAAGTTAGAGAGGCGTTTTACTTTAGGCCTAGAGACGCTAGCAGGATTTACGGCGAAAGTTTGTCTTTCCCTTCGCACACTGGAAGGCGCCCGAAGCCATGAGCTCATCAGAGAACTCCAAGAAAACATCCGAATGTGAATTGTAGAAGCACAGTCCTATGTCCTAAATGGAGGGGTTTCGAGCGCTTTGACCGAGGCTCGCATCGCTGCGGGTTAACTTTCGTCGCACCCCGAGTCTTTTAGAAGGGGCTGGTGCGAGAGAGAGAGAGTGGAAGGCCTTTGTTCAAACTACTCTCATGGCGGCTGACAAAATTGTAAGGGTGCTCGACCTTTGATCTGTGGTGATCACCGGCAGTTCCAAAGGAGAGCAAGTATTCAAATCTATTACTAAAGGACTCTATTTAGCTTATTTGGTATGGATTTTCTTATCTCTTGTTTAATTTGGGGTCTTAATAATTCCCTCATTGTCAGAATTAAACTCGGGGGCTCAGAATTTGTAAATGTCGTCTGGCATGCTTGCAAAAAAACTTGAGGGGCTTTTAGTTTTCATTTTAATTTCATTTCTTTCATATTACTTTCTTCACTAATTCTCTTCTCGTATCAAATCTAATGAATCATATCGGAACTTGATATTGTTCCTTAAGAACACTCTCTCCGAAGGGCCACTAATACTGGCCGCATATTCTAAGATGCACATAGTTTCGGATAAAGGGATTCATTGCATTAGGTTTAGTAGTTTAGGCATTCAGGTTCAAGTACAGAAAGAATGCTATTTCATGTGCTCACTATTTCATTTTAGAGGCAAATAAATTTTAGGCCATGTTAATAGGTTACCGGATAACTTTAATGCAGCAAACTACCAAATCGGAGGAAGAATATTTTCACCACAGCGAGATTCAAATCATCTAATTCAACCTTATATGACCGGGTCAATTTCCGAGTGAATTTTTTCCATTTAATATACAATTTTGAAAAATCGTAGAAACCAAATACCATATATTATTTAAATTACGGAAGAGAGTCAGAAATCACAACCTACAATTCGGCTCAATCGGGTAATTTTCTCCGTCCGTTTCTGCACCTCCGGAGTATCTCTCTCGCCCAAGTTATTGACTCAAAAAGCAACGATAGTTTATCGAATGAGCAGAAAAAAAAAAGTTTCTGAGTATTTTTGAGGCCTTTAATTTCTCTTCTGCGTTTTCCCGATCTTTGTGTCATGATCTCGGCTTTATTTTCGATCAGATGAGTATTTTTACATGCGTATTTGATGGATACATAAAATTTCCCTTGCCTCACACTTTCTAAGCACGTGAGTACCCAACGGCCATGAATGCAAAAGCACGCAACATATCGTCCTCTCTTTCATTCTTCACAAAACTGTAGGCTGATATCCGTTAAAACTAATTGAAGTCTTAATTTTAAATACTGCAGAAAGGCCAATATGTTTTCAACCAATGAATCTCTCTAAAGACCTGGCGTTTTTTTGACCCGCAGAGCATTTTACGACGGCTCGATTACTTCTATAGACTTCATTTTCACGGGTAAAGTTTACCAAAACATTGGATTCAACTTATTCAAAAAGGCATGTTCCAATTCCTTCGGATCTTATAAAAATATACGTTTGCATTATTTATCCTGATGAAGATTGCATGTTTTCACTTCCTAAATGGTGCAGTTGTGCATAACATTTCACCACTAACCCCTATTTTGCATATTTAAATGGCTAATTTTGTTAACTATAGGACATTCCACATGCCATTTACGCTCTTGTTTTCGGGAAAACATTAGTAGTTTTATTCTACCGAGTCCATAATATCTCCACCATTACGAGTATTAGTATGATCGCATACGTAATTTAACGAATATCCTCACTTCGAAATGCGGACAGACCTCCCTGTTGAGTTTTTAATATTCACTGTCGGCATTGGTGACATCGCGAACTGAACACCTTTAAATCATTAAATGACTGCTAAGTATTCTTTCCAAGGCCGAGATTTTGACCACCGGGTCAACACGTTGACTCGTTACTCCGCCAGACTTACAAGGTGGACTATTATCACAAGTACGGCGATTAGTTGTGCGAGAGGCTCTGCTTACTCCGCCTCTCCACCCTTGTAAGAAACCATGTTGTAACGACAGAGCGTCCACTCGCAGGGGGGATACCAATACAGTTCATCTAGGGCCATCTTAAGGATCCTTCGAGTCGTGAGAGCCTGAAAATGCACGGAGTGAAGATGGAATCAATTTTGACCTCCAATGAGCCAAGAAATAATCAAGGTGAAGAAGTTTTGCGGGAGTTGGCGTCCAGTAAGGACCACTAGCGCCAAATGACACGGGCACATGACACGGGGCATGAGAAGGGACAGGTGGTGCCGTTGGCCAAACGTTTCCACCTTGAGAGCTAAAATAGTGAAGAAAAAAATTCTCGCGAGCCAAATCTATTTCCAACACCATAAAGCCAGCTGCGATTGTTCAACCTGCGTTCAACAGTGCTGAAATTATTAATGAAATTCCATGCGACTTTCCCAATTTATCCCGCCTTCCCTGCCTTTGGACAGAATAAGCGCCATGGAACATTTAAGGGTTCCCTTGCAATTCCATCACCTCACTTAGATTGTGTAAAAGTCACACTACATGGTGATAGCCATGTATTCTGTATAGTGTTCATAAATAAATATACACACCATTCTATTCTCTGCACTTAGTTTTGTACATCGTATTTAAGAAATCTAGACACATATTAATAATAACCATCAGGCAATGGCAACTTACAAAAACAATATAACTCTTCAAATGCATCCGTCATATACATGAGTCTCTACCATATTTTTAACGGAAGAAGAAAACGGTTGTGAGAGCTCTAGTAACAGTGGTTTTACTCAAAACTATCCAATATTCTACATTACTTTTTAATACAGTATCTCAATTGAAAATTGTGAATAAGATATCGTAATGTTAACCAGCTCCAAAAATGTTATTTAGTATTGGGTATGCACGTGGCTTCCTATCTAAATACCATAGGACAACTGTGCTATAGAGACAAGAGAGTAGAAATTTTGTTTCCTTGGGGTAGTTAAAAAACGTACATTTACTTAGGAATCTCATAAGAGTGAGATGATGACAGCGGGAGCTGATTTTTTGATAAAACTAACTATCTAAAATGTGAGAACCCTGAACTCACCTACTTCCAAATATATCGTTTCAACAGGAAGTGGATCTCTGCCATGAAAACGGGGACGCAGTTGTCCAATTCATAAATAGTACCAATTAAGCATATTCTAATATAATGTTCGCGATGAAGAAATAGCAGTAAGATGGAGTGAAATTGAGCAGAGTGATGTGACTATCCAATTCAGACGGCTAAGGTTGGGCACGGCTAACACTTTAGATGGCACCGGAGGTCATTGCGGCATATACGCTATTTTATACGCTCATGCTTCCAGCTGCCTTCCACCCACCAAACTTACCTTGACAAGCTTCACTCTTGCACCCTCACAGTATCCCAAATAGTTGACTAATTATTGATTGGTATTTAACTCTATGCCGAAAAGTATATATAATATATACTCTATGCGGGATATCAACGCCACATTCTCCTCGTTTCCCAAATGAGATGAGTGACTTCAAGTGTTTACCAATTTTGCACACTTATGGTAATTACTACCATGGGACATAGTGGTACAAAATAAAAATGAAGACCGCAGCTGTGGATATCATATGCACCGTTTGTGTCAAGGTTGAAAGGATGTCATAAATTTGATACCCGTTTTCTAACTTGCACACCCTCATCCAACTCTGAACACCGTCTAACCGGCGTGGGGCAAGGGATGTAGGAATAGGAAACCACCCTTTGACTAATTAAATGTAGATAGCTGGGAAACTTTTTTATGAAGTGAACGCAAAAGAAAAAGGCAGATGACAAGGCCAAGGACAACTACAGATTTACTTTCTTCTTTGGCGACGATGGCCAGTTGGTTCATTTCATCTGGCAGGACTCCATATTCCTGACACCTTTGAGATGGAACTCCAGTTACTGAACTGCATTCTTTTCTGTGTATCAATGTATATAAAATTTGACACTATACGTTTACGTAACTTCCTGATTGAATCAACTGACATAGTTCAAGGACAATGAATTGCTGTTTATAAATAAATAAGCATATATTTATATTTTTGCCATTTTCTGTTTCTTTCGAGAACTAAACTCGTATTGGTGGGCAATTAACATATCACCTGTTATCTCGAATTCTGCCCCACCTTTCCTGTCTTCATGACGTCACATAATGATGAACTAGTTGCAGAGTTACGAGACGTTACAAAAAAATAGCTGCCACTCTGGATACTCCGCGGTCACTCGTCTCGGATTAACTTCAGCTTATAATTTGACAACCAGCAATATTTTATCGTTACCTCACTTCGCGATTACCTCCAGATTTGGGTAGATACACGTAATGAGAAAAATTCAAAGGAAATACAGAGTTCTAGCCCTTCAAGGAGTTTTTTTTCGTGTTTAAGAAGCGCTAGAGGGTTCGCCTCCAAAGAGGTTTTCATGAAAAAGAGGAACTCGTCATCATGCCTTATCTTAACCTCTAATATTCTCTATGGAAAGGGTAAAGGATCTGTTCCTTGCTTCAATGAGCCCCGCCGCACCACGGTATAGGGATTTCTAGAAATAAATTCCTTCCATAAGCAGCGTTTGAGCATCTTCCAGCGTCTATCGACCGACTGCCTCTGCCGGCTTGGTCGCTCTAGCCACTTCTCTAATCTTTCGTGATGGAGTTGGTGCTATGTGAAGAGCTTATTTTGCTCCTTTCACGGCGCTCACATTCCCTCTGACCTAATTTCCGTTTGAGTAGCGTTTGGTAATTCCGCTGGCGACGCAGATAGCCAAACTCTTCCGTTTCCCTTCTCTCATCACTTCGTTTGATCCTTAAATTTGGTTCAGAGGAAAACCTTCTGAGACTAGCGGAGAACGAACGAGGCAAAACTTAACCCCAAATTTTAGGAAAATCAGTGAAATACCGACATTTTGCACCGAAATAATGAGAAAACCTCAATCCTTCTTCGATGTCGTTACTATCTCTTGTCTTTCTAAGCGCAAAGTACATTTCAAGCTAACGTAGTTCTCCAAAAACCATGCGAGATAAGGGCGACAAAATATTTTTGGAATGGCAACTCATTGAAAAGACAGTAGAAAACTGTCGATCCGAAGGCGTAAGTGCACGCGGGTTTACGGTTAGGCCATAAGCTGCTCCGTAAAGTTTCACTGTCTCATCTTACCTACTGAATCCATAAAAATTGAAAAAATGGGGAACTTTCTAGGCTTTAAATTTTTTTAAATATATTACATCATTTTTTTTAACGATATGAAATTTTAAGGAAGAGAAAAATTTCTCTTTTTCAATTACGTGATATTTTCGACTTTAATACTTGGCAAAGTAAAAAACACTACGGTTGATTTAACTTCACTCATTCTTGGGTCTGAAGAAGTCACCTCCAAGCAACGTGGAATCCTTCGAACTAATTATGGTTGATTCACTTCATCATCATAATGGGTCATCGATCTGAAGTTTGGTTTGTAGCAGCTCTCCAAACTACCCAATCGCCTACAAATATTTTCATTCCGTAGTAGCTCCTTACGCGTACGTCTCTCATCACCTGATTCTCTTAATTTATCCTTGGCCTTCCTCTAATTCTTCCCGTCTTTACTTCTTCCAATTATGGTCTTCATAAAACTATCCTGACTCAGGGTGTATCTAATGAGTTCCCAATCTTTCTCTTGCAAGTGTTCTCCATAAGCTTCTCTTTTTTACCCATTCCTCCGAGTACTTTTTCAATTGTTACCCTCTCCACCCATTTTATGTTCGTCTTTCTTCGATAGCCGATTCACTTATTACATTTATTGACTTAGAGGAGAGTGAAGCTAGCGGCAAAGGTGAATGAGAGCATTCACTGTCGTCAAATTCTCAAAATATAACACCCTGGCGTCATTGGGACAGACCAAACATAGTACTATCAATATCGAAGAGTGTTCAATGTGGCCAGCAATAACCCACCCAGAGCACTACCGAAGAACGACATTTCATATTTGAACCTAATTTCCCTCTGTTGATCACGCACAATTTTCCCTATTTATTTTATATAATTGGACCTAATTAATTTTCCATTACACAAGGGGCAAATAAGATTTTAATTTAAAACTAAGAGTCACTACTACTAAGAATAAGTGTGACTACAATAAATTTGTTCTTCCATAAAGTCACGAAGAAAAAACGTCCAAGTATTAAAAATATCAAGGTATATACTAATGAAAATTTACAATAACTGTCATAACATTATTCCCTTTACATTAATTGCAATAGCTATGAACATTAGTAATTCTCACATTGCTTTTAAGATTATAAACTTCCTGGTATATTTGTTAAATTGAACGAAATGCAGTCATTAGGAAGTTAAAAATATTTCTTTTTCATTCCTCAAGTCAGGATGTAAAAATGTTTCACATATGATACACGAAATGGATTTTGATGGCATAAGGTTCTGCAATAATTCATATATAGCGTCATTCTACCTCGAGTCCCACTTCACCAAATGGCTTCCCACCATTTTTCATTATTTTGGGCCACTATGTAGCGATCGAACGGATATGGTTACTTCCAACCGTATACAAAAATCTACTCAAACATGTTGTAGCAATACTACTTTTACAGCCGTGGTTGGAATGAAACCATCATCCTTGGGTTAGTCGACGAGTGCATTAATCACATGATTATCCTGGTTTTTAATACGTCCCGCATTAACCCCCGCGGTATTCTCCTCTAAGGTGCTAAATATGTTTAGGAATACGAGATATTCAAGGTACTCCGTAAATTTGAACACGAATGAAAGTAAATGGACAAACTATGTTACAGTACTGTGAAGAAATAAGCATTTCTATTTCATCCAGTAATTAAAATACCGATGCATATCCAATTTCAATATTTATTGATTAAGTATTTAATGAAAATCTATTACCCTTTCGTGCATTAAGCCTCTTTGTTGCCCTGTTAGCCTCCAAATCTCTCCAAAATCACTGAAAGAAATCATGCCAACAGTGTGGTCTATGTTAAACGCTTATCAACACTGTTTAACACGTCAAAAGTAGCATACAGCGTTTCAAATTCCGAGATAGGTTACTGCCGATTAACCCAATTTTTCTCCTAAATTGGCCGATCTTGCTCATCAATTTAGCCAGTAAACATAGATAACAAAGTAGGTCTTTATGTGCTCCAAGAAATACATGAAATCTCCGAAAATAAAACTATTACTTAAAGTTTGTCCCGAAACCATCGGGTGGAGATGTGCTCTAAGGTGCAATCAACAGTTCGAGATGACCAAAACTTCCTGTCCATAATCTTAAATGCCAATTAATCATGGAAGTATGGCAATGACCCTGAAACAAAGTAATCTTCTCTGTGGAACACATTTCGCAATTCGCAGACAGAGAAGAACGCGATATCATGAAAGTGACAGAAACTAAGAAACACGTGCACTCACGAAGACGCCGATGCACGATGCTGGCAGATGCACGCGCGAGGAAAAATTAAGGAACAAAAAATCCCTTCAATCTCAATATTGTGAATAAGGGATCGCGCTTTTCTAGTCCTTTGACCCAGTGGCGCTGCAAAACGGGTGGCTGCGAAAACATCCGCAGGGAAATCGACCAACCCCCGTCTCAAGAGTCACCGGAAACTATTTCCATATTAGTTTCTCGCAGTTCCATTACGCTTAAACTAGGTAATTTAAGCCTGAGCGTAAAAATTAGTATTCTGCATTGCACACGGGTGTTTGTGAAATGACGTGACGGTTCTCGGAGCACATAAAAATTTCTCATTTTCAAGAATATAATTTATGGCTAGTTGCACACCATTGTGTACGTATAGCGTCGCGTTTGAAATGAAATTAGAGCAACGTTTCATTGCCGATCGTGAAACTCGCATAAGGTCCTAGAGGCCTTGCAATAAAATGGAATAATATTTTTTACAACTTGATATGAATATTGAGTACAGTCTCTTCCAAGAGAGTTTTACCTTTCCAAGTCAATATTATTTTTCCAACAATCGCGTGGGTAATTCTCTCGCGATGCACATAGAAGAAGGTATTTCTTAGAAGTAGAAAGTATTTCAAGCTAGCTTAAGACTGAGGATAAGAATTAATACGAATGAAAACAAGAAACTTTTCGCGTGAAATAGATGAGAGCACAAAGCTACAAGAAAAATGGACGACCGTGGATGGAGTGCCTCCTAACAAAATAAGTTCTTCGTAGTAATGTTTACAATCGACCATTCACCGGGCACACGTGAAAAGAATATGACTGTCCAGCATCAAGAACTTTCTCTTCAATAAACTTATTTCAAATAAATATAGTGAAAAGGTTAATGATATGTGTCATTCCACTTTAAGACCACATTTAGAATATACTGTGTATTTGGAACCTATACGAGGAGTTTTAAAGAGTTAGATTAATTTCATAGAACTTCCGACAGATTTTTCAGAAACTTTTATAATATAAAAGTAATGCAAGTTAATGAAATAGGGTGACATTACCAACAGCCACAAAGATAGCAAGCCAGATTAGAGGTAATAGAAATGCACAGGCCACTCTAGATTACTTTTGAGTGAAACCGAAGGAATTAATATGCTTCCCAACTCTACCGGCAGATCGGACTGCACGGATAACATGAGAAAAATAGGCTCTACAGCTTCAAATAAACTCGAGCACTAGTTCTTCCCCCACACAACTCGCAATCGTGACAAAATCAATAAGCTCCCCAATAATTTTGACCAAAAAATCATGATGTGGCCTTCTATTACTTTCATGAACTCTTCATTTTACTAACTACTATAAAGCGTATATCATCAGTGTAATTGCGGCATGCTATAGTGGCGGAAAGCAGGTTATGAGGTATATGTAGATAATATAGACGCGGGGGCCACCAAGGAAATAATTATTTATACTAGGTACCCTACTTTGTTGCCATTTTTCTTAATGTTATTGGTTTTAATAATTAATATCATCTCATCTCTTATGCGTAGGTCATAATTGAAACTTAGATACTGAATTTATGCAAATCCATTTATTTTTTAGACTTAATTACATCCTTATATTTATATAACACTTCAATCAGCCTATAAACTTTTCACTGCCACTGACCATCAATCCTGAGGTGGGCTTCACGCAGACCTTAACCTGAATCTTCATGCTTAAATATTTCTTCTCTTTGACGCCTATCATAATTTGTCCCAAGCATCTCATTCGGGTTTTCCCTCCACAGTTCTTTTCGATCACTCATCCTTCGGGAACAGTCTTCACCTGAATAAAGTGTCTCAAAACGCTTATGCCGAATTAGATTATACCTTCCCTTTTCCTGAGTTTTCATTAGACGTACATTTATCTGCTATTCGTGGAGCCTCTTCGTTAGTTAATCAATCCGTCGATTTGGTCTTCATTATTCCCTTATAGCACCAAATTTCCAATCCTCTTTTATCTAATGCTGTTTTTACCCAAGCACCATTTTCATAGAGAGGCACTTCCTCACATCTTAACTAGTGTTGCAGATTGCCAGTGAACTTTTATTCTCGCAGAATCTCCTTCTGTCTGGGACATTCTCCTAATGAGATATCCTTGCTTTTTCCATCGTTACTGATTCTGATGCCCAAATAACAGGAATCTTCCACTTTTTTCCACACTTGATTCCTCAGGCTATTTTCTATTTTGCCTACTGCTTTTCGACCACAGATGATAATCTTTGTTTTGTTAATAAAAACACCCATTCTTCAGTTACTTTGTGGTATTCCATTGTTTAAAAAACATGATGATTGTAATTTTTTTATTTATTAATTTGTTTTAGTAAATATTCTGGTAGTATCCCTTCACCGCCTCCTTCAAGTTAACAAATGCCTTCTTCAGATCTCCTCCCTTAGCTATAACAGCTATGCCATCAGCAAAGCGCAGCATACTGAGTTTTTCTCAGCAGATACTCACTACAATTCTTTAATTCTGTCACTTTCTTGATGTAGAATTTGAAGGCAATGATTGATTTTGTACATCCCTGACTTACTTCTTTCCTTATTTCCCCTTTCTCACTGCTTGATCCAACTCTAATTAGAGCTCTAACCTTTGAGCAATATTGAATATGGAGCATGCCCGAAGTGGAATTACTCGCAGCCACACACTCGCCCTTTAGGGGGCGAGGTGGTCCAAGGGTAGCACGCTTAATAATTTTCAGGAACGAGACAACCTAACAATTACCTGGAACTAGACAACCTAATAAGTCAGCCGGAATGGCTTTGGCAAAAC
>LYUA01000550.1:122163-132448 GCA_002093875.1 Calopteryx splendens | reverse complement strand
CCCCCCCCCCCCCCCCGCCCCCACGGGCAGAACGTATTTGCAAACGAAGAGTAGCTGTTGCGACCCCAAGTGCTTCAAGAGCAGAGAGCGAAATGAATCGGGTTGTGTAGGTGAGCTCCGGCTATAAATACCGTTTATACCCGCACGCATTAAACGTCCCATTTCCATGTCCTCCATGGCATAATTTTCAAATTAACTACAGCCAGCCCTAAGGAGAGTATCCCCCTCCTAAAACGGAACTTCCCGTACCTCATCCAATGATTCAGACTAGAGGATTGCATTGTGGTTTTTAAAGATAAACACCGATGGAATCTGAATTACGTATGTGAACACCAGCGCTTTCCACCGGTCGAGGAACTGGATTTAAATGCCCTTTAACCCTTACTATGACACGCTCCATTAGGGAATAACAGTAACGCTAAGGTAATTACACACGTAATTCCGAACAAAATACTTTCGAACGAGTTTTGGGAAGGCATCTCATCCTCAACTTGGTAATGTCCTGTTCCGAAATGGAGATTTAAACAACTATCAAATACCCGCCCAATTTAGATCAAAAAACACCGATTCGTACTATTAGATATCCTTAAGTGTTTCCTTAGTGGTTTATTGAAGAAGAAACTAACTAAGCAAGAAACATAAATATTAGGAGTACAACGGAGGTTCCTACGAATGTGTTACCAAACACGTCATCACCAATCGCATACAGTTGTAAATGAAGTTCACAGTAAGCTATGTGGAAAATGGAAGGTACAAATGCGAAATTGGGGGTCATCAATTGGAGAGCACTCAACCGAGCTTAAAGACTTACTACGAACTCCTTGGGGAACCAAAGCGTCAAGAAGAAGAGTAGAACGCGTAGAGTTTGGATCCTCAACTATTTTCAGATTATAACTCCTGGCGTCCATTGAGAGCTAAGTGGTGACCAGAACGATTACGTGACTGGTGGCCTCACCATCCAAGAGCATAGTTCTTTACCAGAAAGGGACAATGCTTCAATAATGCGATCACTTATACGATGGGACACACACTTATCTACTGACCATCAAATAGTTTTTGTTACGGGTGGACAATGCTCGCAAGTTTTCTCTCCGGACATCCGGACATCCGCCTTCCACAAATTTAATAATTTGAGCCAATGAACGAAACTTTTCGAATATAATACATACCACACCCATGAAAAGATACCATGCTACATTTCAACTTGTTTAATTAATATCGGCGCGTTAAAAATTTTCCTCACTGTAAAAAAATTGGACGATATTTTATAATATACAACGTACCCTTCGTTTTTGCCGACATTTTTGAGGAATAAAATGACTGCCCCTGTAAGTAAAACAAACACAAAATAGAGTGGCCTCATAAGTCAAACACCTTAACAATAACCGTTATTAATTACAACATTATGATCTATGGCTGGGTTCCCTGAATTACTTCTTCTCCCAATTATATCTTCAATATGAGATGATTATAAGAGGCAATTGATGTACCTAGAACTTAGAAGGTATTATTCACCAGTCCGTCACCATTATACCTTTTTTCTGCGCAATTTTAATCCCTGCATTAAATTCGTGAAGCATTATTAGCAGAGTCACGTCCAGCAACGAAGCAACTGACATGAGAGGTGCAGCCGGATGTGAATGAAGTGACGCAAAATTAAAAAGGGAAGATATGAATGACGATAGTTCACGGTATTTTTTCGCCATTTCCCATTCAGAGCTTATTGAGGCAGAGGAAGGAGGAAACTGTGAAACTTAGTATCTATAACATTATCCTAAAGACAAATGACCACGGCCTGGGATGAGAAATCAATCAGGTTTCTGAACATTAAAAACGCTGTGGCTTCAGCACAGAGGGAATTTCTCCGTCAATCACAGGATACGATATCAATTTTCCACGGATTTCAATATTTATTCTATTTTAGACTTATGATCATCTCAGAATTAATGGCGTTAGGAAGATAGTTTTTTTCCAATTTCCTTAGCCTCTCAATTTTATGATGAATTTCCTTTGCAGAAGTCCAAAGCTCTCAAATGTCGGGAGCTGGTGAGCGCCGCGTGCGTGGGATAAACCCGAAGTTACGGGTTTGTATCCGGGTTTCAGAGCAAGCGCGTTGTGATGTCATGTAATGATTTACAGTGATTTAAATCCACGTTGCGAAATGTCCTCCACCATCGGAGCCAGATACGGTCATAGCAGTGTGCAGAGAGTAATGAAAGCATCCACATCATTTCACCTAACTCATTCTGACGTAGTGAAGTGACCATATTTTCACAGCCATAATCTCAGTGCCGACCCAGTTTGCTCGGAGTCTCGCTGGTGAGCAGGATAACCCAAAGGTCGCGAATAGGAATCCTGTCTGGGACAATAATGATGCCATATTTTCATGCAATGGATTTCCTTAAATCGTGATGAACTTGATCACCCGTCGAAAATTTATATGCCAATTTTATCATAGTCTACATTCATAGTCACTTGAGACTTCTGGTACCAGCAGGAAGCCAATGAAAAAGACTGCAGTATAAAATACCAAGGCTTTTCAAAATACGTGCACCGCTCATGGCTCTCCAGCTACATTTGTTTTTGGTGTTGAATAGGAAGACGGAAATGCTTCTTGAGGCTGGAGGTCATGATCCAGCTGTATTAGGCTTAAAGTTAGCTTGATTCAGCTGGTATCGGTATTCGTATATCCTAACTCTATGAGGCATTCAGGAGACCATTATTTTAACGTTACGCCCGAAAGAAGGTTCTATTCGCCAATAACGTTTCTCCACACGATACCCAGGTAAAAATTGCAAGGCCACTGAATGACACACATCCGGGAATATTTTTAGCTCGTAAACCATTTTATTACTGGTAACTAAGTAGGATGAAGATAGCAGGGATGAAGTATTACGATCTAATTTATATCTTTGGAATGAGATCCTTAATAGTATCGCAGAAGGGACAAATTCAAGAACTCCCCAAGGGAAGGCGCCGATTTAGAATCGTTTCACTACTTGGGTGGGGAATACTATGATATTGACATTGCTAAAGTGATATTAAAACTATTTCTATTCCTTAATTTTAAGAAAATTTAGCCAAAGATATTGTCATCGTTATAAAATGGTTATAATTGGGATAAATCGAGTTAAATTACTATCCAAATCCATTTTATTGATACAAATACACGCGAGACGGAAGTAAAATCAAAATCAACCCTGATGAAATAAAAAGAAAATTATGAATTAATTTCTCAAGCAAGCTTAACATTTTTTTTGACATGACACTTCAAAAACTGCGCAGTGGACAATTTCAATGAGCTAAAAGAGATCCTTTGCCGTACTCATCGACGCTTATTATCGATTTTTTTTATTTTATAATCAATCACATCAGCAGATTTCTTTTCAAAACCAACGCCGCCACCTCCATATTCCAATAAGCACAGGAGAGCACGCTAAAACTATATTAATGAGAATAATACTTTTAGCACGCCGTTTTAAACGATACGCATGTACTTTTCTGCCTTCTTCCGCCTCTCCCACTTCCTGTTCATGACTCCCAATATCAAAGTAATCAACCGAGTTTTCATGCACCCCATTGTTTATTATACCTCTCGCAGCTGCTCCGTTGAAGGCCTACCGGCTAATCTGTAGATGTGACGAAGCCATGAGAAAAAAGTACTGCTCCCCACTCTCGCAGATGTAGTAATTGACGCAAAAATCAAGTAAAGCTCTCATCTTGATAGAGGAGCAGAATTCACGATACTTAAGTCCATGGCGGTGGTAGAATGTCTTGCATTCCTACAGATAACCACAGAACACTGCCTCTAAACATCCCAGCACAAAATCATATTTTAGACGCAAGCAGCGTACGACACGACATATTTCCATAAAATAGGTACACAACTAAATTATAGCCAGGTGGAAAAGTGGTCATAATAGAGATTATGGTATTAGCTTAATCACGGCCGTTGGAATAAAACCTCCAAAGGGTTCAAACTTAAACGTTACATCTGACTCCTGGCTTTGATGAAACCATTCAGAGACCGGAAGATCATCGGAATTTCCTGCCGCATTGGTAAATCGAACACGGAACGGCGGCATAGAAAGTCAGTACACTTGAGTGATCTATATTCTCCAAAACCCCGTATCCTTAACTCTTAAAAACACGACCAGAATATCTGAATCATTTTTTTTTATTTCAGGGCTCTTCTATAGTTCATTGCTAAATTTCAATTATTTTGGTATCCTTAAGTTCTAGGATAATTTATTGCACTAGGCACACCTATTATTATGAGTGCCGCGCACTCATTCCGTCAAAATGTATGCGGCTATTTCACAATGCAGGCAATGGAATAGGTAAGCGATGGTGGAATAAACTGCACCTCGAGCACAGCTTCTTTATAATCACGCTGAGAACTCCTAAAAATTCGGAGCCAGTGACAATGCCATTTTTTTAGTAACACGATACTCGAAGGAGGAAGACAAGAAGGGAAGCGAAGACAGAGTGATGGGAGGGTAAGATGAGAGGAGGCAGGAATCGGAGGAGGGTGGGCTGCGGGTGGATGCCGGCCGACACAGCGAGGTTACAGGAGAGGAGAGTCGCAGAGTACGGCGGGCGGATCGCTGTCTCCCCCAGAGATGCGTTCCGAGCTATTTTGCATTCCACTCCGTCCGCACACAAAAAGAGTGACGAAGACTCCACCAGCTCTCCCAGCTATGCATCCCACATCCATGACTCGGGGAATCCTAGAGTAGCCAAGCACTTAAAAAGTCTAAAATCCCGCCGTTAGTACAACAGACTTGCCAAAAAAATCCTGCGAGTTAACCAATATTTGTGACAAGGATTTCTGTTGATAAAAATCATGCTTAATCAAATATGAGTCTCTATTATATTCCAAAATTATAAGTTCCACATCCCTTATCCCACCGAAATCCACACTTTATTTAGCAACTGGACCGCATGCAATTCTTCCCTGGATCCCTTTTCTTCACCCTCCGTTTTCTGCAGAATCATCAGACATCGTGGTTTTATAGCTTCCCTCGTTACGGGTTTGTCGTGTTTCACAAGATTTTTAATGATCATTTGTTTTTCACTAACCGTTGCCCTAAAGAATTCCAAATGGATTATTACTTCAAGGAGCGTTTTTTGACTTTTCGATATTTTTGATGCGATTAGTAAACATTTAAAAACTACTTGGTTTAAAACCGACATAATATTGATCAAACTTTGGTTGTGCGAACAGGTTTCATGCTTAGATACATATTTCGATTTCATATTATTCAATATACGAATTGTTTATTCGTTCTGATAGCGCGAAATGTTTCCGGTTTCGTTGGCAGCTCATAACAAATTATGCAGAAAAGTAGACGAGATCATCCAGATGCTAAACTGGATTTATTCATCAACTGACTTTTTCTGGTAACAGTATCTCATGCGTTTGAGACCTATCGGAATATTCATGGAGATTGGAACATTTTATGACGCGTTTTACCACACGCATGTACTAACTAAATGCTGCTTATTTCTGCTAAGTCTCGGTGAACTCCAATTTACCATCATCGACTTTCCTTAGCAGAAAAGTTTCGTTAAAACACAACGCTTGGATCCACACGAAATCCATCACGAACTTCTCTCATTCCTTTGAATAGAATTATAGCTATTAATTTCATTCATTTTCAAAATGTATTTTTTTTCTAATGCAAACCTCCTTGCGTCTCTGCTACTTTTTCCATTTGCGGGCGAAACAATGCCTCACACGTGAACAGTTGCACCTACTCCAAAATATTTCCCTCGAATAAAATGCTTGAAATATGAATGGATGTCATCGTGAGGAGCTCGACACTATATATTATTATCAATGGTATTATATCGGTAAGGTTAGGTTTTTGATGAATAACCCGACACGTCGCAACATCCTACACTACAATAATCCATTCTTCAACTCCATATGCTTACTACCTCCCTTCATTTCGTCCAACATGGCTAATCTTTTCCGCCGTCTCCCTCGCTTACCCAACATTATCCCTTCTATCTCGGTCTTCAACAGCCCATTTCCACTCAATACGCCATGCATCCGCTCTGCCTGCCTTGCTTGCATTTCTCCCAGAAAATTTATTTCACCCCCTGCCAAGCCTAGAACTGGCTCGTGTTTTCCTTTCCGTCCACTGCACATATTTCATCCTCCTCCCCACCCACATCTCAAAAGCCTCTAATCCACGCATATCCTCTTGCCTCGACGACCAAGTTCCCGAGCCGAACGTACGCTTACGATATACGTTCCCGTAAAATGGTGTGTGAGTGAAGAATGGGTGCCATTGAAATATTGTCCCAGGTCATGAGCGACTTGAGTTTTGAAAAAAGCCATCCAACTTAACAATCTCATTACTTGCTTTTCGTCTCACATTGATTTTGTAATACGCTCAAATATCACCCCACTCAAATCCACTCTGTTGAAGTCCCTCTAAAAACTAAGAAGCAAATAATAACTACCTTACTGTATTCTACTTTAACTTCCTTTTATACCTTTATTCTTGATGCAGCCACACGCGTTTCCTCTCCATCTTCTTTCCAAAGTGATATTCCCCAAGGTAATATTTTGCTCCTTTTACAATCATCCGGTAATAATTCTTGGTAAACTCGGCATAATGAAACCAGACGTTTAATTTTTCCGTGGGCAAAATTGAACTTCTTTTCTCATAGTTCTTACATTTTACTGCTTCGTATATTGTCGGCCTGGGTATTAGAACGGATCTCTCTGAGTCTTCTGGTAAAAATTCCCCCACGTAAATGCTACGACGCACCCTAAAAAACTATAATTATCCCATAATCTTTCCGTATATCTGTGAGGAGTTTTGGACTGCCTCAAAGTTCTGTCATATATTCGCCTCAGCTTTTTTGAAGCTCTTTTATTTACGCAAATGAATTTCGTTTATTATTAGTAATAGTTTCGGTATTGTTTGACTGTTATACTTTCAAAAAATACTTTCACGTCTCTGAAATTCCTCGTCCTCAGAATGCGATTTGATTCACGATCCCTTCACTTTATTAATTTCTCGTGACAGATTATTTAATTTACATTCTTTTCCTCGACTCCATGTTCACGTTCTTTCATATAATTTTCTCTTAATTCCTTGTAATTTTCCTCCTGAAATTCATGGTTTCCTAATTATTTTCTTATTTGCAGTCCGTTTCATTCATGCAACTTTTTATCCCTTTTATATTATTTGCTAATTTTAATCACATTCCAGAACCACTAAATTGTGATCGGAATTCGCACCCATCCCTCTGATGCTATCCCTAAAACTGTCAAAAAAATATAATAAAATTTGGCATCTCCCTAAATCCTTCGAGATTATCTTCAACTACGTCTATTGTGAAGCTAAAACCAGAGTTCTTTTCCATGATTTTTTTATCCAGATAAATGTATTTCTTAGCACGTTGATTCCTTGCTCCTAAGCCTCCTAAGCTCCTTGCTCCTTCTCTGCTGCATTCCCCTCTCTCTCCCTTCGCCCAATATTATGTTCCAATTCCCCATCCCTATCAACTATTTTCTTCAAAGAATATTTCCAACTACTGCGTTTAGTTGATCTACATCTTCCTTCTTATGACTGCTTTTTGTCATGTACCCCTGAATTACGAGTATAACTAGGTATTTTTTTGACCTTTTATCTCTACTTACAGTACTCTATCACTCGTACTTTATGTTCACCACCATCTGTTCAATTATTTTTTTAGTTGTACTTAATATCATTATCTATCATTTTCTTACACGAGGAAATACAAACATGTCCCCTAGTTGATCATTCACCCCCTAGACTCCTTCCTCCGTATACTAGGACTTGCCGATATGCACACCTAACTTACATTTCAACTACATATTTTGGATATGCTTCTATCCGCACAATTAATATTCCTTCTCTCTGGTTTTTAACTCTTACAGCGCTCTTCGTCGCCACTCAAAAAGTGCCAGTTTAATATTACGAATACTCCATGTTATCTGTCCTTCACCGATAGAAATACTGAAACTTTCCCACCATTAGCCTTCACTCTCTTTCCATGTAAAACCCATAAAAACCAAGTATTTTGACTTTCTTTACCCATTTCGTGTTTAAAGTTCTCCAACTATCTAGTTCTCAACATCATCCTAATATATCATGCCCCTGCTGTGACGGACCTTATTTTCCACTGCTGTTTTATCTCTTAAATTATATACCTTCAAACCCTCTACTAGGGCGACCTCCCTTCTATGCTGCCATGCAAGACACCACCCTCCAAGTGGGATGAGTGTCATGGTCATCAGGATTATTGTCACTATTCATTGTGACCATCGTAAATTTATGGAAAGATAGTTGAGGAGACATCCCATTACCTTCCTCGGCAGTGTTTGCTGCTGACATGATCGCCTTAACCTCAAACCCTTTGGGGCCATACGCCTTTGCAGCCAACTCACTGAGTTACAGTCACCACGTGGGCCAATCTCATAACGTCTTTCTCCAATTCTTTGATCTACCTGACACGGATAACCTTAACCGAGAGCAATAATCATCGCTCCTACCAGTTAATTTCCAATGATCATCAGAATATGTAAACCCTCCCTACGCACCAAGGTTATGCTCAAGGATTAGGCTCAGTTAAAATGCATAATTTCAAAAATCCAAAATAGTAAAAATAAGGATATTAAAAATCTTTGGATGAATAGCCTTTCATGATTACTCTCCAATATTGATTTTAGCAATTTCCATTTAGATGTATCGCTCTAAAGTGGAAGTTGTAATACTTACCTTAGGATAACTCTGGTTTATTTTTACCTTTAAAAAACTTTCTCACAACTTTTCGTTACAAGAAAAGCCATGGTAGAATTTATTTGGACGTGTTGTGCTGTTCTACAGATTGATATGAGCACAGTTCATATTATAAATTGCAATATTATTTAGCATTGTATTATTACTATAAGGTGCTAAATATTTTACAATATGTGTCATAGAGTACGGATTTTGCAATATATGAGTTATTGTTGTAACTATAGATTCTTAGATCAAAATTTAAAACGGATTCCTCAGATGTTGAACCACATAAGTTCAACAATTTTTTCAATAAGCGCAATTGAATTAATTGATGGATTCGAAAATTGTCAATGGGCCACATAAAGTTAGGTTAAAATTTCTATTAACTCGGATTAATAAACTTGATCATCATGTTATTGCGAAAACTACATAAGTTTATAGGATTTTCCTCATGAATTTCAAGAAGTACTAAAATGATTGGAAGAAAACTGAGATGCATGCAACACAGAAACCGTAGCAACGTCGCATGTTGTTGTGTGAACAAAGCTATATGTTCAAACATGGTTTTTTAAAACTTTGTTGGCCTTTCACACTGCATGGAGCCACAATAAATCTCTCTAATTTTCAATCCAAGGGAAATAAGTTTTAGACCCTGAATCTCGAAGTATATGAGAGTCAATGAAAATTTCTTTAACAATAATGTACCTCAACTGCTCAAAGTATGTATTTGATTTATAAAATAATACATCAAGAATAAATTAAACATACTTGGGACAACGAGGCTCAACACGAAGCGTTGACAATACAGCAAAAAACTAAGGAGAAAAATTTGAAGACGCAGTTCCTAAGTGTACCAAATAAGAGACTATTTCCTCTGCAGGAAATTAAAGAAATTTAACCGAGATAATTACCGATGGTAGATGAAATTTTCAGCCTCACCTAATTAAAAGCTACACGACCGAAACCTCTTCCCTCCCTCCCTCCCGACAGGGAATTTTAAAAATTAAGGAAAATTCACTCATTTTTCAGATACATAACAATTTATTTTAAGGAGTGGAGACACAACGAACAACAACTACAGAAAATACATTTAAATAAACTAAAATAGTTATTAATAAAATAAAATAAAATAATTATTAGTTTTCATGATAATGTAATCTGCGACGTTGCCAAACCGACGACAAGTTAACCGAATTGAAATGATTACTTTAAAACACATTTTTTCCAATCAATTAAAATCTATTGATTTGTATCTTCATCTGCACCATACAAATTAGAGGTGATTGAGTACAAAGATCTAATATTTTATCTATTAGTGAGCCAAAGGGCCAAACGTGGGTTTCGTGCATAAAAACATAAATTCTCGGGAATTATTTTCGTAAGCACCGACCTTGTGCGATCTCTTATGTGAAGAAATCGTCGGACAGTTATTAGACTGTTGACCTTATAACTCTGGATTACTGTGCGCACATCTGCGAGTGACTGGTATAATGAAAAACGGTTACATTTCACCGTCG
>LYUA01000550.1:52332-62434 GCA_002093875.1 Calopteryx splendens | reverse complement strand
TATATATATATATATATATATATATATATATATATGCAACAGCGGTTGACTCCGCTTAAAGCTACTGTTAATTTCTTTCTATTAACTCTTATTGTGTGGTCAGGCTATAATTCTTAAAATAATGGGACACAGAGCCGAATATCAATCTCAAGGTAAAAATAAAGAACTGGGAAACTCTTCAAAATACAGATAAAATAAAAATACACTTACGAAATAAATATTCAGACAGTCAGATTTAAATGCCGAAGAAGACAGAATCTATTACGAACACTTTTCAAATTTTAATAAAATACCACTAAGGTCCCTCCTTCACTCGAATAATGAGATCCTCCACCCTTAACTTACCGAAATCGCATACATTTTTCGCTTTGAGGGTTCATTTTGCTGCGTACGTTGTTGAATCAAGGCCGATAACATATTCTCACGAGGAATCCTTTCCCTGGAGTTTGGATGAAGTTTTCATTTCATTCTCTTTGACAACATGAATAACTTTTGTGTGAATTATGTTTCAAAGCCTTTTGTCCGATTTAGGTAGAAACGATTTGACGGAATTGAATTAAAATGTAGTAACCACTCAAGCTAACACTGGAAAAAACTATTAAACAGAGTACTAAATCAACTCTTGGTATTGCATCACCAGAAGTAAACTTTCACAGTGATTTTAAAAGTTTGGTCGGTGTCTCCGACATCTCCTTAACTGGAGTCCTCTCTGTTCCATGCATAAGAGGTGGACACGACATCGATCAAGATCTACTGCTCCAACGATGGATCGTTTTTACACCATTTTTACTTCGTCGCTACTCGAAAAAATCTATATGAAGAAGACCTTCCAATCCCTCAGCCCACTCATGGGAACGGTAGAAGAAGAGCGGTAGATCTATATGCTGTTGAAGTGTGACTCCCATTCGCTACGTCCGAGCGCTTCTACAGTGCATAATCAAAGACACATTTAATTACCATTGAGCCGGGTAGGGTAGCCTAAACCTAAGGTCAATAGTATCTTTCGCGGACGTGATGAATGTTGTGCAATGGTTTTCTGGAGTCATGTCTTCGTTGCAATATGACCGTAGCCGTCTGAGCATCCCAAACCCAATTAATACTCACATCAATTACTGTTGATTTAGACCAATTCGTTTGATCTATATGACGTACTTGGGAAAGGATTAACGACGGCTATCGAGAATATGGAGCGGGAAATCAAAGCGTCAAGATGCAAAACCCGAAACCTAACAACTTGATCCCTGATGCCCCGAATTGTTCCCGCGATTGTGTATTTAAGATGCTCGCTCGGGTGCTCCCCGCTGCGCCCATTAGTCAGCTCTCGGAGGGTATGGAGGCAAATTGCTCGAGCTGTTTCACGCTCCACTTGTCGACCTTCCGAGTTAGACCTTAACCTCCGCTAGCTCAAATGCTTACGTCAGGTTCAATTGCAAGCCCTGTACGAATAGCCTCAAATTCACATCTCGCTTGTCACTAAGCACACTTTTCCGAACTTGCTACTGCCTTATTTATTTCATTAAAATGAGGCTCTTAAAAGCGAAATGGATATGAGGCACATTTAAAAGTGAGCTTACGGTGCAAATATATTAATTTTCCCTCGGCAGAATTATTCCTGTTTTCAACTGGGTACAACAATTGTGGCTCGCGAATTCTTTTTCCTGGATTTATCCACCGTGATTATTTATAGATGCTGAATTAGGTTGGATTTAGGTACATGGATCATTTAGATTTTACACTGGATAAATGTTCCTAGTATCACTAATTCCTCTTATGCCTTTCAATGCTGATCTCCAGAATTCTTCTGGCACTTCTGTAAGTAATATTCCTTCCAAAAATTAATCTTATCCCTGCGTAGTTCATGCACGTTATAGAAAACAATCAGTTATATGTTCCTTTCTGAAGTGGATAGTATTGCCAAGCTATATTCGAGGTCACTTCCATGAAGAATTTATTTCTACGTCATGATTGCAACAGTAAATATTAGCGCTGTGGAGTTGTAACAAAGATTCAGATAGTAGCAATCACTTTGCTTAACATGCAGGCGTGGAACAAGATATTAAAGGAAAATTATTTCCCAGCCTTGTTGTAACATCAAATAATTGAAATCAGTTTTCAGATCATTTTCTTTTGTTAAAAACGGTTCTTGTGATTGTAGCAACAAACTGATTATTAAAGCTCCAATTAATTGCTACCTTGCATCAAAACAAATAATATGTACCTTATGGGAGCGTATTGCATTTCAATATTTTTTGTTTTTCGCTACTTTCACATCGATTTTAGCAAGATGAAGTCTGTGTAAAAAGTTTAGTTAGCAGGGGTCTGGTAATTGATATTATGCTAGATAATCCCATTTGGATATTTCGATAGTATGGTACAAGAGGTGGTGTCCGATAGGTATCGCCAAAACTAAATTTGATCTGAACTAGTTGCAACAGAAAATACCGTGTAACTGAGTTATATTGAGTTTGGACAAATGAGTCATATTAGCGTCTTGAATAAGCGAGGAAAGAATTCCAGGGAATTCCTTCAGCAGAAAAATTATATACAAGCGTGGCTGCAATGAAGCTGTATTTTAACTATGTTGATGTTAGTAATTAGTTTTTAGAAGATCCGACGGGTGAAGGAATTTCTGAACGATAGGTAAACTTGAGAAAAAAGTACATAGGGCAACAGACTTTTCAGAACTGAGACGGGATTCAAACTCACTGCATGGTTAGATAATATGCATGTCATCAAGTGCTTTTTTTAAATAAGAGAACGCACGTAACTTTAACAGCTTTAACGGTCCCGGTTCAGGTGAATTTTTCGCATATGTTCGCTATTTTCCTATCGATTTTCACGAGATGATGTCCGTGTGAAAAGTTTATTTTGTTTAAGTATGCATTCTATGTACTTAGCGGCTTTCAAGTTTTTCACGCAATAAGAAAAGCAATACACTAATATACACCAAAATCTGAGCGTATTTCGCGAAATAAGCCGCAATATGCCCGTAATTTCGATTTTCCGGACCCATCTCTATTTCAAGTATTTCAAAATATCCTGCATATATTTCATAAATTAAGATTGCTAATCACTGCTTATTTCCTGACGAAAAAATATTTCCATCAAATGCCGCGAACGGAAGAGCAAAATTAAGATTTCTTATCTTACTCGGTGACCCATAAAAAGGCACTTCCTTCAAAGAATTGAAAGGATTCATATCAAAGACCTCTGCCCTAGTTTCATCTCCTCTGGGTATGTTCCCACCCAAACAAATTATTTCCGAGGTACATGAGCCACAACATGACTAATGTGGTAAATTAAAATAGGAATCGTCAAAATTACCATGATGGAGAATAAATATTGACCACAAAAACAATAAATTTTGGCTGCATGAAAGTAGTAACTCCTGTAGTACAAACAGAGGTACAGAATTTTACCATTTTACGACGAGCAATCCTGCGGAGAACCAACAAGTTGCAGCGTTATCAGACCAAGAGTTTACAGTTAGATAATCCCACCCGATCAAGTTTGGAAATATTCTGTAATGCCAACATATATTACTTTTTCGGATTTATTAATAAAATGTAAGGGAACAGCATCCTCCAAATATTTACTCATTTCACTGGGAAAAATTATTTTTTATTCATGAGTTTTTCTCCGACCCTGAATTTAAAGAGTAAAGGTTCCATTTAGGGGTTTGATAAAATTATCGAAAGAATAACTGTTTGTCAAACATACAATTCAGTTTGTGTTTCAATTATTGATTGTAGCGTTACACGTACGCATATAAGTACTTTTAGTTGTTTTAATGGCAGTAGTATTAAGAGAATGAGGACCACATAGGTGTATTTAGGACGCTTGAGAGTGACATTTAGCCAATGATTTTTTTTAACCCATTCCAGAATATTCACGGTAGGACACTCAAAGTGATGTGCGCTGATTATTTGCAAAAGTAAACCAAATGAGTAACGCATAATCCGCAGCATACCATCGATATCAAAATAAATGTTTACATGTTATAATTTCATAAAAAGGTTTACTTTCATAGAATTCAATGTCTTCAGCCTTTGAACAGAAATTATCTGTAACCAACATCGATTCACCTCAAAATTTCCATTCAATAGATTCAGTTCTACGTTAACGACTCCGAACCTGGTGAATGCCTATTGCCAATAGTGGTAGCGATTTTCCGTTTGTATATTATGATAGTTATTGAACTCGGTGATAGCATGATTAGTAAAGAGATGAGGGTATTCACACTAAGTCGGGCGCTTCAAACGAAACATGCATCCGGCCAATAACAAATGACATATGTATCCACTGTCCAAAAAACCCTGCACGCAGTGTCCCAAGACCCCATGCTGTAAAGATTCATCGCATATGAAAGAGTAAAAGCCCATCAATGCTAAACTAAAATCCATTGTCAATCCAACCATTGACCATAATCCACATCAGCGTGTGCTGTTTTAATGAGTAGTATTATGAGAGGAGTAATAGGATATGATAAAAATTAACAGTAGCTTAAAATCGTTTTCATTATGTTTTACCAAACGCACATCAATCGGGTTATATCGAATCATCTCATGGTAACTCCCAATCTTCTCAACTTAATGGAAATTCGATGTGCTTTGACGAATGCGGTCCTCACAAAAAATTAAACTCTCTAAGCTCACTTAAAAAAATTACCCCCTTCAGTTTCACGCAGGCAGTAAGGTTTTGCGGGGTTTTAAGAGAGTTAAAATGACTTACTTTAAAATAACGAGTTTAAATGTCGTGCATTAATGGAATACTTCTATTCTATTAATTCTATAATGATGAAATTATAAAATGGTTTACGCGGTTATAGAAGGAATTTTTTTTATATTGTAAATCTGTCAAAAAAAATCTCCTAGTGATAATTTGAACTTCAATTAAGTTCTTTAATGAAATACCAATAAAAGGAACTATCTGTACTGAGAAGACTCTCAACTTCAGCTTTGGGGTAGTTTAGTCGTTACATTTACCAGGTTGAAGCTTCAGCCTTAACATCCCTGAATATCAGACACAGTATGCAATGGAGCGAATCTCAAATGCCCTCATTCCAATCTTTCCTCAAAAGTACGGACCAAAGAATCCAAACAGATTTGAAAAACTCGAGACTCGAAAAACGAGAGATGGTCGGGAAGCTCTCGATTTCCTATCGGGAGACCATCCAACAGAGATTTGAGTATAGATTTATCATTGACAACTACGTGACCCACAAAATACAGATGTAGTGACGAAAGGATCAAACCTCGATGAATTAGTCTCGTAAAATTCGTAAAAATATTTTACATAAACTAAAAAAACCGAATTTCAATTACTTAGAATACCAAATTTAGTTTTAAAAACACTTCAATATCTTATGGAAAATGGGAAAAAGAAAGGGCGATAGGACACTGCTGTGAAAATAACGATTTTTTCGCCTTAAAATTTTTAATAGCCACCAATGCTCCATAAGCATGCATTCATAAGGTAAGTAACTCGTCAATTTTGGTCACAATTTACAAGATCAACACTTCTCAATGTCGTAAGTTTCCCCCCATTATTTGCGCTTTAGTACAATACACAGAGGATTATTGCACAGAGTCGCCGAAATTCACTTCTCGTGTTCTAAAACGTTTGGTTGCGAGGGCAGGATGGGTGAAGTGAGGGGGGAATCTTCCCACCCTGTGGACAGTAGGTAATAAGAGTGGTCTGGCGCAATAATTAAAGGCGACAAACCCTCCCGAAATTAGAGTGCGTTACATTTTTTTACTTTTTTACCTTCAACTACACATCATTCTTATTGCTGCACAAGCGAAATGGCTTGATATTTATCCCTTCCTATTTTTTTATTTATTGATGAAATTGCACTATATTATTTCATTAGTGCAGTAGTTTTTTAAATCCTATTTCAGCTGATAGCCATAAATATCCTTTTGCCTCACAGGGGTTATTTATTCTTCATAATCGGTTTACAGAAAATAGCCTTCGCTAATATTTTTCATGGAACCCCGTTGAAAGCGTAGCATATTTTGACTCTCAAAGTGGCAGTCATTTCTCAAAAGCACTCCTAAGGCTTGATCTCCCGAGGTGGATCATATGGAACAAAAAAAATATGAATATCCCGCACACAAGAAATCCCCTCCCCACTACTGCTTTCCGAGGCCAGCTGGCGGATTAAAAGAACTGCGAAACCGTGACAGGGTTGATTAAGAGCTCAGATATCACAAGCAGCGTTTACGTTTTTAAGTGTGTGGATGTCAAACGAGACGACGATAAAATGGCAATTTCATAAGGGCAGCGAGTCATTAGCGAGTTTAATCCATTTTTTTATGAATCACCCCATTCATTGTGTAATAAATCTTCAAAAGTGAGAGCTGCAGATGACCACATGCACTTAGCGGAGTCAAGGCGCTAAAGGGCTAATGGGCAAGTGCACATGGTCCATTATCAGCATACCAATGAGCTTGACAAATTTCTCACCCCAGTAACTTCGTTTTGAATCCTTTATTCCACGACTCTTTTAAGACCGAGTGGTGGCTTTGATTATCAAATGCCTAGCATCCAAGTCATTCATATCCGCCATTTGGCCTCTAAATCGTTTTCAATGAATGATATGCTTTAGTTGCTCGTCAGTTGAAATATATAAACTACACGAATCCAATTTCTCCGCACGTTTGACGCTTGAATAAAAAATAACTGGCAAAATGCCTTCCTTGTGACTAAACTGTTTATTTTGGATAAAGTTGACAGTTATTAACACCAAAGTGCTGAGAAAATATTTGGATATCTAACGCTGTCCTTATAAAACACTATCAAGATTGACGACTGCCAGGCAACGAAAAAAATTACAAGTACCCTATAACTAATTTCAAGATGTATACACAAATAATTATTCAAAATTAAAGGAGTTACTACATCTAAAACATATGTATATGATTCATAATTCATAAGGAATTTTCTCCAATGCATAATCTGTTCAATTAATCAGTCAAAGCTATTATAGATTTAGGCAGTTACGTTGAAAATATCTCAGTTCCGACGGATACGATAATTCTGTTTTGTAAACGCCGTTGACCTCAAACGCTAGCATCAAAACACAATTTACGTGATCGAGCAGTAGTCCGAAAATTGCCTCTCGTAAGTGAGATGGCCAGCCAAGAATATTTTAATTAGAATGCCACAGTAATTCATTATTAAAAAAAGGGATGGGTATGTGTATGCTCCATAAAATTTACCTATACATTCTATGAATTAATTTGTATTAATATCCCACAGGCATATAAAATTATTTTACCTAGCATAGGTCCTAACCCAGTAAAAGTGGTAGGAGGAACGACACCTCGGACATTGGCTACAAATTCAAAGGTACTCTCGGTCATTAACGCCACCAACCGAACAGAAATAAGCCAAATATCCCCTGAAAAAAAGACTACAAAAAAAGGAAGGAGCACTTAATTAAATGGATGATGTTTTATGGAATTAAACGCTAAAAATGTCACTTTTTCATTTTTGGCGTTTATGATGATACGCACTTTGATTTGTTGATTAAATAAGAAAATCCAAAGCCAAACGTTTGGTTATTCTTTTCATTGGTGAGCACGAAATCGTACCATAGTCACAGGAGTTGAAATGAAAAGCAAAATAACGGCTTTTCATTTATTTCGAAGATGATAAAAAAACAATTAAATAATTTTACTGCCACCGCGACGCTCAGACTTAAAATCGATTTTCGCCCACAGAATTTCAATGCGTATGAAGACAAGTAGACATTGCAAAGTCGCAGCAAAAATATAAGCTGCAGGAGTCACAATATTTTAACAGCAGTGATAAACAATAGTAATAGTATTTGAGGTACTCATACAGCTGAGGTCATACTGCTCCGTACACTGAACTCTCTAAAATATATTACTTGATAATACCACATTCAAGGCTACGTCGCGATTCCACCAAAAGGCCTCGAGTCAGGTGGCAAGGGAGTCCAGCGTAATACTAATCTGGTATTCGGGCACTGATAGAAATTAAAACAAAATATTTGATTTCTTTCCTTGTTGCACCCTCAAACGAGAAAATTTTACCTCCACATACAGCTGTGAAGATTTTTCCTCTACTATTTCTCGGGGAATCTTCTTCACAGCTGAATCCATTGTTCTGACAAAGTTTCGCAGAATAACTAGTCAAGCAAGTACACAGTACTTTTGATTTCATAAAACATGAAAGATAACATTTCAACTGAAAATAATTAAAAATATTTCAAATTTGAACAAGAAATTCCAAATATATTTGATCATTTACGAACTTTTATTATGCAATGGGGCGCTGTTTTCCAGTAGGAAGAGCATTAACTTCTAACTTCTAGGCTTCTACCGAAGGACCCCGATTTAATTCCGAGTGACGCCTCTGAGCACAATTGGAAGGAATACTTGACACATGTTGTGTTTAAATAAGAACAACGCCCAAAAATGAGCGCCGTGAGTAGACCAATAAGCCCAAATAAAGTATTTTGTAAAAAGGTGAAATTTCAAACAATAAAAGCCGTAGGAAAAATCAATTCTAAATCCTTCATTGCACGCTAAATAATTGCACAAAACTTGAGTTTGAGAACTTACTAGGTTAATCCAGTGGCTAATGCACAATACAGAATCCGTGAAGTTCACATCATAAAAAGAATGAATAAGCCTGTCTAGTGATTCATTGATTTTTTATTGTATTATTGGTATGAAATCACCCTAGACACATAGATGTAGTACTCGCAAACAATAAAGTATAGTATATAGAGTAAATGATACTCACAGTACCTACTATTCGCGTTTCAGTGAATAACTATTTATGGCGGAATATCCACCATGAATTACGGCCATAAAATTCCACAAGAACGTTACTTAACTCACAACGGATAATGAATGCGTTCACTCGATAGCCATTCTTCACATGCGAAATAAAAAAAATGACCACAAGCAACGCTTTCATAACTTTAGCACTTTCCATTAGGTTAGAATTTTCACCGAATCAAACTGAAATTCACTACAATCCAACAACGCCATGAACACTAAAAACTTCTATAGAAGTGATGACCATAAAGAAGAAGAAGATAAAAGCTTAAAACCATCAATGAATGAAACATTCACTCAAGAAATTTAAATCCAAATTCATAGTTTTGATAAATTGAAATACCAACGAGGATTCTTAATTCACATTGCCCATAGAGTCACGTAATTTTTCTCATAATGAAATGCATTGTAACAAAAGCTAAAGGCAAAAAACTAATTAAGCGCGATCCCTTTATTACGTTATAGTTCTAAGATGTTATTTCTATTACACTAATGACTTTTCAATCACAGTAATAAGCACTGGAACTTTTTATTTTCCAAAGATGCTAGTGAGAAGAACGCTCTGAAATGGTGACCAAGAATTTTTTATTGATTTCATATATTCCGAATATCTGGTAAACTTACAGACAAATCCCAGTCATTGTTTTCTATGAACGCCTTGTTAGCGGCACTTTAACACCGTGATATGCAAGTCGGATCAGAAGAGTGTAATATCAGCGCTAATTACTCTTGGAAATAGAGCTAAAAAAGATTCCTTTATATCAATGCTACACATAACTCCAAACGCCCGAGGATAATCGAAGAATTCCCCCGTTCCAAGGGCTCCCATTGGGGTTCTACGGCCACTTAGGCGAACAATGTTAGATCAGATAATCTCCTCAAACCCTGATTGATAATAACTCTTGATGGCGATAGAACAAGGCGTAGCTTTCATAGTAGAGCTATATAGTCCAAAGAAGAGGCAGCGACTGTGTTGCAATCACTCGACAAGATACATAAATAGATTTAGGCGCCTATTCCACCCATCACGAGCTATTCGGAAATAAATACAAAGTTAATCTCCTTGCCCTGCATTACAATATTAGGGCGTGTAAGTCAGCGATAAGTAGTCGTGAAATGTTTTAATAGTATTTATTATGGCTCAATAGGGGCTTGGTAGTCCAGTGGTTAGAGAGCTGGACTGCTGACCGGAGGGCCCGGGTTCCATTCCCGGTGACGACCGAATGCCGTTGAGCTTAGTACCGGGTGAGCTCTACCCTCACCAACCAAACCGACCTTCGGGTTGA
>LYUA01000549.1:526516-541379 GCA_002093875.1 Calopteryx splendens | reverse complement strand
CGGGACTGTCCCGCTAAAAGCGGGACGTCTGGTCACCTTAGGTATTGTGCTTATGTGTATTGGAAAGAGTAGTGAAATCATTTAAATAGCTCTTTATGTAAAGCAAAACAGATAAAATATATATGCTTAGAATGGGTAGTAGCTGCAGGTATATGGATATGGGTTTTGAAGGTGATTATGTCCTTTCCCAGAGATAATTCTGATGGCTCGTTTTTGTATTTTAAATGGGAGGTATGATGATCCCCAAAGGATTATGCTACATAAAATTCAGTGTGGTAAAGTTTCAATTGAACATATGTGCTTGTTGTGTGTTGTAGCTGCCTGAGCAGGTAACATTACTGAGTCCATAACGAAAAACACCAATTTGTTTTTCCCATGATAAATTCATATTTAGGTGGATTTCAAGGAACTTACAGTGTGGCACCTGTTTTATGGATTTTTTATTTATTTGTAAAAAAACTGCCTTTTATTTATTTATCAAAATATAGGGCATTGCACAAGGTGCTAAATGTTAGTGAAGAGACCTAAATATTATCCTAGGTGACGACTCTGAGGCTGTAACCCGAGTAATTTCATTTTTAAAGGAAGCTTGTCCTTTTTTGGGAGGTGAAATAATTTTTACTGTAACACTCAGTGCAGAGTATTAATGCACATTATTTATTATCCAAGGATTTGGTATAATTTAAATTTCCCTTTTTTCTATAATTATTTTTTTTATATGGGTCCATTTAGGTGCAAATTATTAACCTTAGCTGTTAAGGCACTCTTATCTCAATTTAATACTGCTTTTCCAAAATGATATTGCTGAAATTCTTGCCTATTTTTTGATTGATTTTCATTTGAATTTTTTAGGAATCTTTATTGACCCTCCTCAATCTGGAGAGATAATGTTCTAAACTTAAATAAAAACTACACATTTCAGATAAATCATCAAAGCATAACATGACAAGAATGGTTTATTTATTCTCAACAAAAATTAACATCATTACTAAACATTAAATAGTTGAACCGATGCCCAGCATTACCACCATACAAATCTATATATAAATGCTCTAACTCTAGCCACAATATGCATATATGCTAACAAATATTAAAATTAATTATTTTTTTACAAATCAGTTCTTCGTGGCTGATTTTTTTAAATTCTCTGCCTTAAGTAAATTGTATAGACAAGCCAACAGGTACTAAAACCAGAAGCTACAAGGTGCTACCATAAGTTTTCACGTGAAAATGTGCATGTTTCTTAGTTTTCATTGTTTTTCTTACACTGTGTTCTTCTCTGTCCGTGAATTCCTAAACCTCTTCCTCCATGAAGATCGCTGCTTTGCTTCAGGGTCATAACTCTACTCCCATGATTCATTGGCAGTTACAACTCGGGACAGGACGTTTGGCTCACCTAAAATTTTTGCTTTCAGCTCAGGGCACACCTCAACCTGATGGTCTCAGGACAAACTTCACAGCAATTCGTCTCACGTTCAGTACATCCTCTAGAATGCATTGACATGTTACATATGACTATCAAACCCTATTACAAACTGCCTTTGGCCCTCAAGGAACACTTCATGCACTTTCGCGATTGTTTCTATAATTGTGCATGATGATGGCCGACCTTAGTTTTTGTCATCCTCCACAGACTCCTGGCCATCTTTGAAATGCTTTAACCACTCAAATTTTCTAGCTTGGCTTAGAGCTTGCTCACCAAATGTCTCCTTTAGCATTTGGATGTCAGTAGCAGTTTTCTTGAGTTTGAAACTTAATGCAGATGAACTTAACTCTTTCACATAATCCATTTTGCAGAATTAGCAGACAGAGATGAACACCACAAAAACTAAGAAAAATTTGCACTCAAAAGGATGCCACTTGTCATACTTGCAGTTGAAATGCACACTAAGTGTCATCTAACAACAGAAGTTCGTACTGCTTCTGGTTTAAGTGAAATATTCAAATTCTTGAAAACTTTTGTTAGCACCTCGTGAATGGTTTTGGGGTTTCAAAGTTCCTTTTCCTTAATTCGTGTGTTACATTACTTCATTAATGTGTTTTTCATGGATTGAGGATAAAAAATATGGTTTGACTGGATCAAGGTTAGCTTTTAATAAAAAAAATAGCTCATTAAGTAGAAAGTGACATTGTGGTGACCTAAATGAGTGCATATGAAAGCATATTCAAAGTGTCCCAGGTTACACCTCTGGAAAATCCCTGGTGACCCCAGGTCGTGTGGTTTTTTTGTGTATCACAAGTTTCTGCAAAACAACAGTCAGCATAGGGAGAAGAACTAGACCCACCAACCCTATATGTGTACATCTTTCACTCTTTAGGATGTTGTGCTAGGTGAGCTTTTACCTCATCTGTAAAACCAACCTTCTGATTGTGACACCATGGCCTAAGTTACACAGTTATTAGGAAATTTTATATTTGAAAGTTGATCAAAAGATTAACGTAGCAATGTTTCCACAGTCTGTGGTAGCTTACCCAAGTCTGACTTATTACAAAAAAAATTAAAAATATTATATTCACCAAATTTTAAATGCAAACAAGAATGAGAAAGACCTAATTTTTTATGTCTGAAATCCTGGAAAACTCTAGGAGTGTTGTGATAAGAAATAAGTGACAACCTTGATAATGAAAGTCTCATCCTATAAATGCTGTGAATAACCTATAGAGCTTAACATAAATTTAACCTATAGAGCAAAAACACAATTAAACCTTTTGAATAAAAGCATTAAAAGTCACTTTGGCTGTGTTTTTTTACCCTGTTCTCATGTGATCACACTATAACCTATTTAATTTGGATTGTTCATCTTGCAAATTTCACAGAGTAAATTGATTACAAAAATTAATTTTTATTGCAGCTAAGCAAGTTCAAGGGACATGTAATTACAGCTGTTGCATGGAACTTTGGCAATGACACAGAAAATACAACTGGACCAATACTACTTGGAACTTCCAAGGGACTTATTATTGAAAGTGAAATTGGAATGGAAAATGACAGAATATTTCAGACCAGCCTCGAACAATACTGGAAACAGGTATGACAAATATATTAATGTATGCAGTACACATAAGTTATAACAAGTCTTTTTTGGGCAATGGTCCCCTGCAAATCAATGTCAATTTATATGTTGCAGAAAACTGAGCTTAGAATTCTCTATATGTATCTGTATACTTATAACTTGGTGGAAGCTGTTTGCTAATTGGTAAGGATTAGCCTTCTCCTTCTTATCAGGCTTATATTACTTATTGATATATGTAGTTATAATCAGCAAACTTTAGATTGTTCTCATTGAGATATATGTTGAAGGGATAAGGTGTCAAGCCGATCAAAAATAATCCTCATTAAATAGTACAGAAATGCCACATATTTAGGTACAGAATAATAGTCAAATTTTAATTCTTATTATAATGAAATATTAGTTAAACCTCATATAATTTTATTAATTCCAAACAAGTGTTAAATAAATCACCAGATGTTATGTCTGTACACTAACAGTACAAAAATGTTTTCACCATTTAAATGACCATTTGAGCATTTAAATTACCATTCAAAACAAAATTGTTGTCAAATGGTTCAAAAGATTATAACATTTCATCTTTGTTGGCAGATAAAAGGTATGTTTTACTACCACTAGTCTGTAGGTGTAAAATATGTGCATATTGTGTCAAAATTAGTCTTCTGAAGTGTTTGGTCTGTCATAAAATATGTTCACTGGACTAAGCCCAGTAGGACTTGGTTTAGGACCTAGGTCCTGAGAGTACAGTCAACAACTCATAAGTGAATAATTCATGTCCAAATTGAAAATATCTAGTGCATAATAAGTATATATTTTAAAGGTTATTTTTAAGTTTTACTCTTAAGAACATTGTTTATTTTTTTCACTCATTTGGACATTTCATGCTTTGTAATTCATTTGATATGTTTATTTACTGACATTAAAGAAGCATTTGATTTAGAAACTGCACATTTTGATGCTGATTTGATTACCAAGTTGATTTTGATTTTATTAGCTCAATTTCTAATTTTGCAGTTGTCTGTTTAGAAAAATCCCGAAATTTTATACAATAAATACCTGGTGCTTTGAAGAGTAAAAAAATCAAAGTATTTCTATTATTTGATGGGTACAAAACTCATGTTTCCTGAGCTAATTAAAATATTTATTCTATTCTTTACAAAATTTTATTGTAAAAAATGTAAAAAAGTGAATAATTAACTAGGTTGTTAAAAGACTAAATAAGTTATGAATTGCAGGTTTCCCAATTGAGGGTTAAGTAGACTTTGATATATGTAATTTCATTTGTTCTTTTTTTAAAGGTTTTTGACATTGGAAAAGGTAGTGAAACCCCTATCACAGGAATTGAATTCCATCATATGCCCAGGACTGATAGATATTTCATAATTGTCACAACCTTGACCCAGCTCTATCAGTTCATTGGAGAGACTTTAGGGTCAGATGACAGGCAGCTGCTTCAGCCAATATTCAGCAAATATTTTTCAAAGCCAGGTATGTTGAACAACTTAAAATTAATTAGAGTTAACCTCTTCGATAAATGATCTACATATTCAAATGTTCACTGGGTTTATTTGTTCGGGCACAACCAGAAAATAAATTACTAATTGTGAGAGAAATATTTCGTCAAAAACAAATACAGTAGATGACATGGTATGTATGACTAATATGATGATGTAACTCACGAAGGGCCGACTTTTTGAGAATACCCACCAGTAAAAACTTGATATTTTCAATTAAATGAAGATAATAATAAAAATAAGTCATGATGAAATGAAATTGATGAAAGGCATGGAGAAATTTCTAAATCTGAAGGCATGTGGAATGCAGGTTTCATAAATTTGCTGGTGGATACAGTAAAACAATGATATAAATTTTTGTGAGAAAGATCTTTAAAAGCCATGATATTGTCGTGGTTTATTCATCGTTTCTTATTTGAGTTGACGCATTGTGCCTGTTCTAAGTTTGTCATCCAAGCACTTCATAGTATCTGACCCCAAGTTGCTAGTAAAGTGATGGTGCCATATTATGCACCTTGTTAAGGGAGGTAATGGATAATCACCTCATATTTTACCATGAAAAGTTGATTGAAAGAATGAAAAATGGTGAATCCTGGTAACTCAAGGAAACTCAGTGTGATTGCCATCAAACAAAATCCTTGGACAGTTTAGAGCCAGCAGTGGCAGAAGAGACCTAGAAGAGGACTGCAGCTATCAGAATTAGGACGTGGAATGTTTGGATGATGTTGAAGATGGAGACGTGAGGCCACATCAAACAAGAGTATAGAGAGGTTTGTGAGAAGTGGGATGAAGATATAGCAGGGACTACTGGAGTGGAAGTTGCTTAGTGATTTAGAGCAGAGAGGAGTGTCAATTTGGTGTAGAAGTAGTATTCAAAAGATAATTGGGGAGGAAGGTAATGAATGAAACTGAGGGACGATGGAATATTTTTAAGTAATGGAGATAAAGGAATCCAACAAATTTAATTGTTATCCAGTTTTACATTCTGATAACTGATTTACAGGAGGAAAAAGTAGAAAGTGTATATGATTTTAGTGTCAATACATAATTGGAAATGAACATTTTCTACTTGGAGAAAACACAGATAGTTAATGGAAGAGGAAGGAGGATTGAAAAGTAAGCTAATAATTTTGTCAAGAAGTATAAGCCAAATGTTTAAAGTTGGCAGGCATATAGTCAAGCAGTTGTAAAATTTATGTATTCATATAATATTTTGGAGAGCTTGACTATGCGAAAATCAGGAGAAGACGCGTGCTATAAAAAATAGCATTCACATAGAAGTGGGAGTGAATGACTGACACTTGGTTAAGATAAGATGAATGAATAATTTGATTTTGAATGTGAGGTTGATGATAATTATTTTTACTCTTTCCCCAGAAATGTACCTGGCAATGGTAAGTTCCTTACCATACTCAAAGCTGCAGTTCTATTATCCAAGCCCAAGAAGTTTACCAAAGAATCTGGCTTGGTTGACGGGATCAGGACTTTTTATTGGAAAGGTAACAGGATGACTACCCTTGGAATTACTTATTTTAGTGGCAATGTGTGCCAAAAATATTTTACTCATTGAACAAACTGGTTTTAAAAGAAATATTTAATGCTCTAATTGAATTAGTTATCATCTCATTACTGCTCTCATTTGCTAATAATTTATGAGGCACTCATTTTATTGTTCCCATGTTACTACACTGTGCCTTAAAAAATATTTGAGACTCCATTATTTTGGTAATTTGTTATTTTCTTATGTACCTGAACATTCATTGTTCCCTTTAACCCTTCCACATCCTTTGGTGACCCCTTCAACATAGTAATCATTTTGACCTCCAGATAGAAGACTCTGCTTCAAGTGGACCAGATAATGTTATTGTTCAGCAGGACATGATTCAGTTTCCTAAAACAAGTGATCCAAGTTTAGAAACTTCCACTATGCCCCTGTCATTTATTTTGACAGAATTCCATGCTCTTCTTTTATACAGTGATCACGTTAAAGGAATATGCACTCTTAATAAAGAGTTAATATTTGAAGACTTGCATAATGAGGTTGGTGGTAAATGCTCTTTATCTTTTTTGTATTGGAAATGATTTGTTTCATTGTTTTCTGCATAGCATTTAGTTTATGAGAGAGCTATTCTTGTGCATAATATGTGTCAGGTTGACTTATTTTTACTTATTATATTGAACTTATTTTTCAGACACATGGCCAACTCCTCAACATCACTAAAGATCCCATTAGAAACACAGTATGGGCATACTCTGAAAAGGCCGTCTTTAAATATAAAGTGGCAAAAGAAGATAGGAATGTTTGGCAGGTAACATTAATTCATTATTACAGGGGTACTGTAACAGTTTGATGATGGTGGATGGACTGTGGGCCAACCCAATTGGTTGGAAATGGGCAGTCCGAAAACTGTCTCATAAATTTTCATAAGACTCGTATGGAGAAAGATGAAAAGGAGAAGGGAGGGGTATTATAATACAAGCAAACCAGAACAGTGAAGATGAGGTGCAGTTCATTATAAGGCATGCATAGTCCAAAGTAAATTCTGAATGTTTGTATCTGGCCATCTTGGCCTGATACAAATGTCAGACACTAAAAGATTCCCAAAGGGAAATGTAAGATAATAGTAGTTATTAGGATAATTAGGGAATGTATGGGAGAAACAAAAATGGACAAACTCTCAAGGCTGGTGGGGAAGGTTTATGGGAGTTGACTCTAAACAGGGAAGTTTCCCAGGATCAGTTGTTCACAAACCACAGATCTTCCATTTTATCATTGGTGTAGGTATATTATATTTAATGGCTGGGTATGAGAGGAGTATGGAGGGGAGAGTATTAAGAAGGTGAGAATGAGATTGCAAAATTTGATAATTAGGTGAGAACACAGGGAGATGACACTAAATTGTTGAGAGGCAAATAATTGAAGATGGAAATGGAGACAACAATGTACTTCATGACAAGATGTAATTAATGGGGGGGCTGCTAATAGTTAAGAAATTGGCAAATATGCATAAGGTCTGGAGGCCTCTAAGCTTTGCACTCAGCTTTAGACGGGAAAGACATTAAAGGGGTATTAGTAATAGGGTGTATTTTTTGTATAGGAAAAGTAAGTAACGACCCTTATAACTGAGGCAGATAAAATAGGGGGTGTATGTTTTACCAATGTAAAAAGCAGGATATTGTCACCTTAAGGATAGTAACTGATTCCCTTATCCTTATAATAATAATTGTTCATTTATCTGTGGATCAAAATATGTAATACATACATAATAAAGGGCACTTCAAAATTAGAATTTTTTTAAATGGTAATAAAAAGTAAACATAATAACATCTCCTAGAGCATATACAGACATTAGGAATTATCACTCTTGTTCTGCGGTTACCACAGCATAGATTTGATGAGCTCTGCATGATTCCTGGGCTTTCACTGCATTCGTTGGCTTGAATTGAGTGTCAATTCAAGCCAACAAATGAGGTGAAAACCTGGTAATCATGTAGAGTTCATTTTCACCTTCCAGAAATTTCTGGATCAAATAGAAAAGGAAGGTCTGTAAGAATGTCTTGAATTTACTTTCGAAAAGTAACATCTCATGAGTTGCTTTGAGTTCATCACTCAATTTATTGAAGTGCATTAATCCCATGGGATTAGTGCACTTTGCTCCCCTTGCATTTGCACGATTATGTACATAATGTCTGCAAAAATCATTCTGGGATCTGGTCCCATAAGAATGCACACTTAAGTTTTTTTTGCATTGGATGATGACAAATTGTTTTTGACATGGATTGAACATACAAAGATGCACGGCACACGTTGTATATTATTTTTTTAAACAGAGGGCAAAAGGGTGCATCTGTGATCATTCACAATTCACACAACCAGCATGGCCCTTTTTATATGAATTTCATGAAGTCATAATGCTTGAAATTAGTATGAGGTGAGTTCTATCCCCAACTGTAAAACCTACCTTCAGGTTGTGTACTGTTTTTTTTTGTTTTGGTAATTGTTAAAAGCCTTACCTCTATAGCTGGACATGACAACTGAGTTGCCCTCATGAAGACTACATATGTACTGACTGAGTGACAATGTCACACAATCAGTATACATTTAGTCCTGCCTGGAAGGTGAAAAATACACTGCTTGAAGCTCCCTGTGGGTTTGTGTCTTCAATGATGGCATGATGTTTTTCATTTAAAGTATAACAGATTTTCTGCTTTCGGTGATATTTATGCAATAGATATACCACAACAAAGCATTCAAACAGTACAGATTAGGGTAGCCAACTCGCCTATCCTTCTCATCCTTCAGTCCTCAAACTATCTACAAATCTTTCTTTATTGAGAATAGTCGTATCTTTACATATATGTAAATTTTAATTCTGTGGATATTATTCAACCAATTCCTGGATTCATGAGTTATTTTCTATGTATTGCCACAATTAGGTAAATATTTAACCACTAATTTAATATGTGATGATTTTGAGGTTATCTAATGTCCTGTGAGACTAACCAATTAATTTTTATTTTCTTTAGGTGTATGTTGAAAAGGGCATGTTTGATCTAGCGAAAAAATACTGTCAAGACAATCCAGCACACATGGATCAGGTGCTAATCAAGCAAGCTGAAAAATATTTTGAGGAGGAACAGTAAGATACATGCATAATGAACCACTAATGAATATATATTTTAGTGAACATTGTGGATGTAAATGGTGTGCATTCTATTTCAGGTACCAGGAAAGTGCCATTTATTATGCCAAAACTCATTGCTCTTTTGAGGAAATATCCCTTAAGTTTTTGCAAGTTGAACAGATTGAAGCTCTTAAAACATTTCTCATCAAGGTTTGTATTTATATAGTGTGTCTATGTTATTTTTTTATTTTTTGCTTCTCTCATTATACTTAATTTAATCAGTATTTTTTGGCATTGGATATTTACTCTGAGAAAGATTCAGTTCCTCCTTGAGCTTTGGCTAACTGCCAGGAGCCTTAAAATATGAATATGTAAAAGCAATTGCTTAGTAATATTTATTGGTCAATGAGTCATGTACAGTTATAGACCTTATCAGTTAATATGTACATAAATGGATGAATTATACACGTGAAATGAATAGAACGTGAGAAGAATTAATGTCACAACTACTTTCTTCTCTAGAAACTCCTTCCCTGAATAAACATGATTTTTAAGCAGCAATGAGTGGAGAGTAGCTTTAAATTGTGGTGGGGACATATTTTGGACATTTTTATCCAATTTGTTGTAGTATTTTTATTCCAACACATAGTTGCTATCCATTGTGTTTGTAATCTGCAGGATGCCATCCCCAGATTAAGTCTGTTGGGGTTACGATGTGGGTGAATATCACTCCTAATATTAAGATTTAACAAATTGCTTTTTGTGAAAACCAGAACCTCATAAATATATAAGTTTATAACAGACATTATTGCCTTACTTATTAGTAATAGCTGACAGTGGGCGTTGACTTTGCATTTTCTGAAAAACAACAATAAATATCAATTCAAACACTTCAGTAACATTTACAGAGTAATCCAGTATGGAGCAAGACGATGTAACCAATATTCTTTTGCATTGCATATTATGGGTACGTCACATCCCCTCTACAAGACCTGTACTTAGTAAGTCGGTTAATTTTGAGAAAATTAAACAGACTGACACGCAAATAGATTAAAGCATACATTTTTCCTTCTTGCGCAATTCATAACCAAAAGACAAAGATTAAGAAGCAAATATACATCATCTCCCTTTTGCAGTCTTCCTCTCTTTTTTCATGAGTGATCCTTTCCTATCACCCCCTCCTCCCCCCCCCCCATTTACCCTTGTGGTAACTTGTGGGGTGTGGTGTAGCTGCCAATTATACCACTGCTTCTTCCTGGACATTACAGAAGCTGGAAACTTTAAGAGATGTGGATAAGACCCAAATCACAATGGTTGTAGTATGGGTCACAGAACTTTTTCTCAAGCAGCTTGGCGCATTAAGGGATCAAGAAAAGACTGACTCTCCAGAATATGGGAAACTGCAAAAAGAGTTTGATGCCTTTCTCACGAAGAAGGAAGTTGTAGTAAGTATCCTTTTGAATCAGGCTTTATGAAATAGGATAGTGAATAAAAATTTCAATTGTTCTAAGAGATGTATTTTCATTAAAAAAATTAAACTAAAGTGTTTTTCTTTACAAAATCAATGAGTGCAATTAAGTTAAAGATACTTTCATACTTTTTTAAAATAATTTTTTTTAAATGAATATTCTGCAGTTGGTTAAGTATTGCATGTAATACTTAAAGAAGTATGATAAAAAAGATCTTTTTATTAATAGTAAAAATTGACAGTGTATTGAAGTTGGTTCAAGAAGAAACAGCAAAAGCTTAGCAGGTAATCAAATAATACAACCAACATGTCTAAAGGAAGTGAGTGTTATTGACCCTCACATATGTAGGTATAGAGGGTGGTGACCCTGTGGTTGAGTCCAGTGTTGTGTTGGTGTTCATAAATGGTCAAAATAGGCAATTAACCATGCACTATTTTAAGATTATGTATTCTGTATACATAATGTAATAAGGAGTCTTATGGTTGCCTATTTTTAAAAATGTACAAACAGTCAGAAATATCTTTGATAGCATTTGTCATCATTTTGCCCAGATAATATTGTCATATTGAATGCACCTTATGATATGTGATATCAAAGAGGAATGAATTTGTGGGAACTTGTAGATTATTCCTTGGGGCAACATGTGTAGACTGTAAATTTTTAGAATTCATAAAAATTATTTTTAGCAATATACTGCCTTATAAAAATTATGGGTCAAACTGAAGAGTTGGCCATTTTAAAAGGTTGTTGGCTGAATTTTATGTTCAAATTTTGGCTTAAGCATGCGAAAAGTTATAAGGCCATGAATTAATTAACATGCTTTTCCTTGGAAAGTATAAAAATTTATATTGCCTTATTAATCAGCGTATAAAACACTTTTTTCCTTAATTTTTAGGAAAAAAATACTTTTTTATTTTAACTCAGCTAAATAAATAGGAGCATATTCATTTTTAACTATGCTTAAAATATAGTTTTCAGGTCTTTCATTTGGAAAGTACCTCCAAAAGAACATTTTTTTATGGTACTTTACCAAATCAGCTGATCAACAGGCATAAGTGTGGCAATCTGATCTATTATATTAAATTTTAGTTTTATTACTCAAACTTCCTTATTAAAATTAGGATTTGTGGTATATGCCAACAAATATGGTAATTTTATCCCTTTTATTATGCCATAAAATCTAACTTTCTACCACGTCACTCTCAGCATAAACATTATACGTGTATACATGGTTCTAAGTTACAAGGACTCGCCCATTAATTTTCATTTGATCGCATTTTTTTTGCATTAAATGGGATCTATTTGTATCATTTGTCACAAGGGCTTCAAATAATAGTTTACTTGCATCTTTTCTTTTGTAGGGCTCTGTCAAAGATAATCAAGACACCCTATACAAACTTATGGCTAGTCACGGAGATAAGGAGAACATGATTCAGTTTGCAGTGCTCAACAAGGACTTTGAGAAAGTTGTTCGTCACCACATTCGAAAAAACAATTTTCATGAAGGTATGATTAATATGGAATGAGTGTAATTTCATTTATAATTCAAATTAGTGGCATAGAGTTAATATTGATGTATTTGTGAAGCTGCATACCAATAAATGGTATCGTTTCTGTTGACTATGAGCAAAGACTAATTTCTAGCCCCTCCTCTCCACCTACTAATTGGCATTTTTACAACCCTCCCTTGAGTGCCTGAGGGAACTTCCCTTTCTCTCCTCCCCCTAACTTCAGCCATACCAATAAGAGGTGGCTATATTACATTGATTACAGTTCATCATATGTGCCCCATATGTTTTCTTATATTTATAAGGTATATGTTCAATTTGATTACTGCACTACTGATGATATTACATATACTTGAGGTATGTTGTAAAAAATGTGATATTGTCAAATGAGCATTTTTGATGCATAAGAATTCCATGTTTTCTACATCTCCCTACAACTGTATTGTATTTTCGATTCAAGTTTAGGTAACATGTATTTGTAGCAAAATTTTGTGACTGTGATTTCAACTGTAGGGGGTAGATGAAGAGAAGGTGTAGAAGGAATATAGTCAAAGGGGGGGAAATGAGTTAATTGGGTATAAGTGGTGAGAAGAAGTGAAGGTATTGCACAAGCTGCAGGCCTACTGCAAGGTTCCTATCAATGGGTTATTTGGTAATTTCAAATGGTTTGGACTTCATACATAATTATCTTGGTAGATTGATAAATATGCCTATTCAACAAAAGAAATCCATGTCACTCTCTGCCAAGTGAGATAAAAAGTTATTATACTGAGCACTTCTAATGCCGTCATGTTTGGCCCCAGATGATCAGAAGTGGCTTCACAGCCATACCACAATTGTGAAACACTTGCGGAAAATAATAATCTTTCTTATATTCTTACCCAATAAGCTACCTCATATAAATTGAGTCAAAAGTACCTACTTTATTATTAATGTATGCATTTGCTGCCTGAAGGTGTAAATTGAGATGTGCAATATTGATTTAGCTCTTAACACTAGCTGTATGTTAATTATTTGAGAGACTTTTATTGAATACATATACACATAACAATATAATTGCATATGGCACAGGATTCAATATTTTCAACTCAATCCAAGTACCAATGACTATTTTATGTATGTATCAGTCTGAAAATCGTTAACTATGAATCATAACTGGAGTTTACATTGTGGTTAAAATTTTTGTGGTTTGTTTGTTTGTAATGAATACTATCTGAAATTTAAGTCAAATTTCTTTCATACAGATGAGCTGAGTTTGATTCTAGCTGTTCAATACAATGTATAAAGAAAAAAAACTGCTTTCACTCCCATGGGGTGTAGCTACTTGTCCATTTTTCTAACTATATTGCCTCCTTACATTGTTCTGTGGTGGACCCATGCATTCAGTGCCTGGGTATTCCTTCATTGTAACCAACAACTTGAGAACTATAATTTCCATGGTTTCATTAAATCTCAATGACCAGAGAAATGCAAAGCCCATTAATGCGATGTGGAATTATTTGGATGTCCTCTTTGTTACTTTTCACATTTTGTGGCCAGAAGTGAGCTCTATTTATATTTGTGATATCAGAATTATTAATTTACTAATATTTTTCCTTAGATATTCTGTAGAGGCATGAGTTTCTGTTTTGGAAAAATCAATCAAATTTTATTTGTTCATTCAAAATTAATATCAGTCAATGTACAAAACATGCAGAAGTTTGGGATATTAATCACTAACTTCTACATTTTTATAGCTAATAAAATATATGAAGTGGCATATCAGGCTTGGACATTTCCGGTGAAACATGCATTATGTAGTTTTTTGTAGGAGGGTACATACTTTTCACATGCATTGCATTTTTACATAGTCTAACTCTTGGATTTCTCATTACAGCATTAGAGATTTTGAAATGTGAAAACAAGAAGGAATTGTTTTATCAGTTTGCTCCAACATTAATGCAAGCCATTCCTAAGCTAACATTCCAAGTAATAATAAATCATTGGGGAGGCCTTGAACCTTCAAAGCTGATTCCTGCCTTGATAAATTGTGATCAGAATGACATGCAGGTAAATTAATTTCATATGAAATTATTTAGCTAAAATTAAACCCTCACACAGAGGTGAATGCACAGTGAATTTTATATGAATTGTTTTCTCTTATCTACTAAACTTATTTAATATGTATTAGTGTATAAACATGTATAGTCAGAGAAATATCTGGAGTGGATATGACTGTGTTAATAGAAAGCTCATGAACATAATCACCGGACACCCAATAACATATTTCACTCAAAGGTGTTGAATCCTAATTTATGTATACTGATGCTATCTTTAGTTAATTGACAGAGCAATATTGATTACAGGTACAAATGAGGAATTTTATTAAATAGTGCTCAGTGGTCAGAGCCTGTATTCAAGTATCCACGATTAATAGGAATATTTGTTTCATTGAAACTACTTGGTTGATGATGCGCATTAAGCCTTTACTGCCAGCAGGTCAATCTATCAGCCTGGTCGTGTGAAGCTGGTTGTGCGGAACTCCCTCGGGCCGATCTATTGGCTCACTTTGTTTACTTTAATGCACCTACATGACAAAATAGGTAATAGACAATTGACATAACGGACCCCAAAAATATCATCAACATTGATAAGAATATAAAGTTCATTTAATATGGTTAAGTATAGTCTGTTCAAAAGCTGGTGGCACTTCGATGCTCAGAACAGTAGTGAGTGGAGGGGAAAATTCCTTTGGGG
>LYUA01000549.1:468740-483433 GCA_002093875.1 Calopteryx splendens | reverse complement strand
GGAGGGGGGGGCGGGGAAAGAAAACGTGGACACAGTGAATCATTTTCCCCCAAAATTCTACACAATATCCCACCGAAGGTACCGAAATATTCCTCTCCTCTACGTAGTTGTTGATAGTTTTTTAACTGCACATACTCCAGCACGATGTCTCCCTAGCTACGATGCCTCGCAGTCGGCCATCGAAATCGGCCACAATTTCTGTCGAAGACGAGAAGTTCTGATGCGGTATATTATTATGGGAATTGGGGAGGACGAATAGTCTCGAGGAGGAAGGCCTAGGGTAAGAAAGACGGCCACATTTGGAACCTGCGACAGTTTCAACGCTCTTAAAAGTAATAGCTGAAATATTACACAATAAACAAAAGTCTGGTTTCTATGGGAGAACCTCGAATCAATGGAAAGTTTATTTCAAAGTAATCCCCGGTTTTGAGTGACAGCATCATTTTACGGCTAATCATTAGGGTCGTCCTTAAATTATTTAATGACCTTTTTAAGATTTTTTTATTCCTCCCAACCCGTTTGCAAGGAAGTATCAAACCCTCCACCCCCTCACTCTAACGTTACTATCGCAGCTGTCACAAATATTAAACAAGCACCTTCCTCTAAAAAAAGCGTATTTAGGCAACGCACTCAATGCTCATCGTGTAGAATAGTAACCGCCCGATCGATTGGCAGTCGGCCTGCTAATTCGAATAGTAGTTGGAGTTCTACAATAATAAACCTTACGTAAGGTTCCACCTGAACTCTACCCCCCCCCCTCCCCACCTCCTGTAAGGAAATCCAGTGAAATGGCACGCCCATCCTCCCCTCCAAAAGCCTTACGTAAATCAAAGGGCAACCCATTTATCTGAAAGGCTCCACAGGGCCGCGTAAAAAGAGTGCCGGGATACGCAGCCATTAAAAAAACAAAAGAGAAAGAGCATATGAGAGGAGGAGGAGATTATGGGTGAGGCATACGTGGATGAATACGTACAGACATATTGATTCGTATTACATTACGGAATAATGTAAGTCAAGGTAATTTCAAAAGGGTTCGACGTCTTCAATCGTTAACGGACACTCCATGCATTCCAAAAAATGTTTAGGACGAGAGGTTTTCGAACAAAGGAGGGGCCAACAGAAAAAAACAACCGCGGCACTTCCACTCATAATGATCGAGGAAAGAGGATCGTTTAGCTTCGCATTTCGCTTCGCTTTCGCCGTTAGTAAAGATTAACACGGAAACTTGGAATGCTCCATCAACGGACAAGTAATAAGTAGGGAACATCAAAATGAAATTCAATCCTCCTCGAAAGAGGCCATTCTTTCCCTCTTACCCCTCAAAAACCCCATGGCAACACGATGCTCGCCTTCCAACATATTATCGATCCTCATAGATGACTCAGAAGAAAACGCCGCTTTCCACCCTCCGCAAAGCGTCTCAGCCGCACAGCCTCCGGCCCTCGGCTGGACTGCGTCTCCAGAATCGAACCCTTACGTATGGACCATCATTTACGAGGGTCGAGCACGTGGCCGCCCCACCGGTTTCTGTATCATTTTCTCTCCGTTCCGGATCTCAACCGCTGCTGCACCAATGATCGCCATTTATGGCATCCTCCTCCCGTTCTCCCCATCTCACACATCCGTGGCACAAATATAACCCTGAACTTGCGAAAGTAAGCAAATTTAGGTCGTCGCAATTACGGCACGCGAATGGAGAGTTGGCACATGAGCGGATGGTGGAAAGGAGAAAGAGAGAGAGAGAAAGGGGAAGGAACATGAAGTCCCCGTTCGAGGGAAGAAATATATATTCGTGTACCGTAGAGAAGATGGATTCTGAAGCAAGGGAGTGGTGGTCACCATGCGAGAAATCCGAAAATGACGCCTTAGTCGATTTTTTTCAAGTACACCACTCCGTTGCACCCAAACGTCATGCGGAACGATTCGGAGGCCGCGGGGATGTCTCATAAAATCTAGCGTTCGACCACCCGCGACGGGGAAACTGTTCGGAACGGGGCACCTTCGATTCCAACTGTTCCAATGTCGATTCGAAATTCCCCGCATGCGTTAAACGAATGATTGAATATGCTCGCGAGGAAATTCAGTGGTCGTCACGATTCCCCCCTTGCCGAACGCACGCACGCGATCGAATGTTTCGTTAGAACTGGCGCCGGTTATGCTGCTATGCCGATTGTCAGTCTCGCCTCATCAGGACCGCTACGGTTGATAATACTGGCCGCCGTCAAATCCGAAGGTCGCGGATTCGAATCTCGCTCGGGGCCTCCCGAGTGACATGCGGTCGCGCCAAGGTTTTTTGTGAGAATGCGACTTTCCAAAGCGAAACGACCGACCTCCGTCCTCTGATCACCTTAGAACGGAATCACCAAGAATAATACTCATCGCGCGTACTACTTGAATTATGAAAGTGCCGACCATGTAACGGATGTGAAAATGTTATTTCTAAATGAGATTCGAAACGAATTATTGAAAAAAAAACCCTCTTCCCGCAGCTTACGACGCGAGACCTTTCGTCTGCCGGCGTGAAAGAGAACTGCACATCGTGGAGGGCACGAAGAGGTTCGGCCACTCATTTTGAGTTATCGCCGGTTACAGTGTCGCCGCCGTCTGGCCCTCAACAAGACGACCCATAGGCGCCTGTGGCATTTATTCTCCTTCGTTAATTGGGACGCCGGCGTCGGGTATAAGGTCACCTGAAGTGGAACGAGGCCGCACCGTTCTTGGGGGAATATTTGCGGCGGTTTCGAGTAAAAAAAAATCTTTAGTCGGCCGGGGAATCCTCCAAAGCATTCCCACAGCGAAATATTTCCCGGAGTGTACCTGAAACCGGGACTCCCGCGTTCTTTTTCGTTTCCCAGCCATCATCTCTCTGCTCACCCTTCGACGGTGTGAAAACACGAGGCAATGAGACGATGTTAAGGCCTTCGTAATCCGGTAATAATGCGCCGGCAAAATCGCCCAAAACCCGCACGCAAGAATCCAGCGTCCGACGACACCGAAGTCCAAACGGTGGTGTGAGTTTTCCCTGCGAATTCCTCACGCTCCACTTTGCATTCACCAGAAAGTGAACCCTGAGAAGACGAATGTCATCCAGCACGAGTTCCATCACATTCAGAATGAAACGTCGATTGGCGTGATCCCCGCGGCACCTTCAAAGTCAGAGACATGAACTATCGTCCACTTAGGTTCAGTTGAAAGGTTTAGTCACTCTAAGTGGAAATTTTATCGGTCCGAAATCTCACTCAAGCCTCCACACCATCCACTTCTGGGAAGGGGCGTGTACAGGAATTTTGCGAGGGGAGGGGGGCTACGACCCTTTGGAGTAACACCTATGCATGTTGTACGTGATCAATTTGTATGATATGCATAATACGTAAACATTTTTATAATATATTCTAGCTTATGTTTTCTGTCGACTGACTTAGTCATCGTCCTTAAATTAAATATTTCTAAATTTAGAAAAATATTAATTTAAGCTAGGACGTGTTGGTAAGAGAAATGATGATTAACGCACCATTACAGCGGAGTATTTAAAAATTTATTATTTTGCAACCACTTGAATTGCACGCATGAAAGGACATTTGCACATAATAATTTCGATATATTTTTGTGAAATTTACTGCTTTATAAATAATTCACAAATTAAAAAAAATGTCATACATTGAGTAAATGTCCTCGGATATAAAGAAGAAATTTTTTTTCTCATCAAATATCGCACCTATATCCGTCCCTGCCTGTTGATCAGTTTTGTTTTTCATATCTAAGTATCATAAAGCAGCCCAGATGACTTGGAATGTAGTTGACTCCACGTTGAGAGATATGCATTATTTTTCGTCACGAACGCTGGACGTCTGGGTGCCTGATAGTAGATCGACTTCGGAGGTGGATTAAAATTACTTTCTCGCACAGATGCATTTTGAAAATGATGAATTAAGATTGCCATAATTACTTATAATTAAGGAAAGAAGGGTTGAGGATAGTAACCACGCATTAAGGAACTTTGGCTGCCGCTAAAGTTACGTGACATTCAGTTTTAAAGCCTCCCGATCTGGACGCCCAGCGAAGAGAGTGTGCGTCTTTCGAGGTGAAGAAAATTAGTATGCCCTTATACTGCGAGGTCGATGCTTCCGTCGCGGAATTCTAGCGGGGACGCTCGCGCTGTGGCGTAGCATTCAGAGGAACGCCGCGGGGTTCTCATTTAAAGGCTCAAACTCGAGAAATGATCCCTTTCAATGGCAAGCATTTAATGTGATCCACGTCCACTTCTTTACTGCCGTCACCTGCCTGCATTGGAGGTAATTGATCGAAGCATGGCACGCGAACGACTTTTAACGCGACACAGTGCCAGGGTCAGACCCGAGGGGGTGATACTTTCCGCGAGGTTATGCTGCTAGCCTTAAATATTATGCAATCAGCAGTGAGAATTTGTATGACCATGGAAAAACAACAAGAGGAAACGCTCGTTTGCAAATAAACGACAGAAAAACGACTACACGAGACCAAATTCACGCAAAATATAAATTTTGTAGCTCGCTTGAAAGCTTGTATGAGTCAGGCAAACAATTTTCCATTTTATAACCCCCTTAAAACGTTACTCTCCAGAATTATGATAAATTTGTATCACTTATCCCATTTTCAGATTAAAGTTTGATGAGACAACGGTTTTTTTTGTAATGCACGTAACAGTCAGTCGAAGTATGGCCGTTCATCTTGAATTCGCAGAGAATCGCATAGCAGGTTCGATTTCGAATTTCCGCCTCGAGTAACCCCCGAGGGATTATTACTGCGCATAATATCTTAGATGTACTTATCTAGACCATCTGGAAGTGACATGAAAAAGCTTGACACACGGACACCTTGAAGCGTGCATTTCCAAAGAGAACTGGAAAGGGGGATTGGAAAATCTCCAGCGAAGTCAATAAACAACACCATCCGTTTTAACTTAGTTTATTGACCCATTAAATGACCTGCAGATGTGGAAGTGCACTGTTTGGAATTAGGATGGGAACGGCGCGCGAATGGAAAACGTAGCAGGTCGTTTACACTCACAAATGAGTCACTTCTAACGTCTGCTTACTCAGCATATCCGTAAACCTCCAGGAAGTTAACCATATCAATGACTGTGACACCCGAAGGAAGGCAGAATCTGGATACAAAACAAATCCAATCAACAAAGACAATGTGCATAAACCAGAGAAAAATCGAATCACACATGTTAATACGTTATCACTTCACATACATACCGCAGCTTTCTTATCTGACCACACATCAGATCTGTAACCTTTCCGGTACGAAATACCCTTGGGATCAATAAAGATAGGCTCAAAACAATGGTAGGTGAATCATCTTTCATGATCGACAAGCGTAAGGGATGGTAATAATTTTGACAAAAGTTTGTCATCAATTTTAAATTTCACACCCTTTAAGGTAGATTCCTTAGCCTATTATTTCCCTATACGTTAGCTACCAGATCCGCATCACAACAGAAGCTTTAACTTCAATGGCCTCTAAGATGCACGCCAGAGGATCGGACAAAGAATTTGAATCCGTGACTTGTTGCCCTCGGCATAATGTTTGCGGTGAGGTCATAGCTAAACTCGACTCTATTGAGATGTGCAAATGCATATCGAGCACCTCTACATGGACTTGTATGGCGTTTATTTACTCATAACTTCTCTCGAATTTACATCTATTCTCAACGTATCATCGGATAATACGACCATCCCAATGACACCGGTGTTGTAGTACACCGAGTTACACATCATCACAACGCCGACATGCTAGGAAATAATTAGCGAAAAAAATGAACCAAAGTGGAATTGCACTTGCGAAAGATGGCACACAATGACACGGCGGGAATTTAATTGGCAATGCGTCAAGGGAGAGGGAACGGTATCAATCTCTTGTTGGAGACCGGCACTTGCTATCCTCCCCCGTCATGGAATCGTTTTGCGGGAAAGTTCCTCGGAATGATGGAAAAGGGTTTCTAGTAAAAACACCATCGATCGCACGCCTAATCCGGGCGCAGCCGGGCGGGAGGGCAGAAAGGAAAAATAATTTCTCGCGTACTGAATGTTTCGTGGCACTTAAGATAAATTCCCACAGCAATTAGTGCAATTATTTTGGGGGGAGGAATTCAAGTTTGCTCGGGGTGACACAGACCAGTTTCTAATAAGATGAGTGCATTATAATTAAATTAACTTCAGTCTCCAAGGGAGGATTATTGGACGAGCGTATTTCTTACCAGACTAAAACCATCAAACAATTATGAAGGTATTGCATCGAAATCAGTTGCGGACTACGTGATGTGAAATTGACCGAAAAAATGCAAAACGAAGACGCTTCCAGAATAGACAAAAATGTTACGAGACCTCTCAAATGCCAATTACGGCTCATGTACTCGATGATCCATGTTTAAAATACCTATATACACTTAAAGCCGTTCCTTTTCGGAGTTCAGAAAATAAAGAAAACGCTACATTTTACATATGTCATTTCAGGGAACACCCCTTGACACTAGTTTTCTTCCATGCTACCCAATCCGTGCATCCTTTCATTCGCCTCCGTCACATTCAGTCAGTCCTGAGAGTTCTACTACTCCTCGCCTTGGCGACCATATTCACCTTTTCTCGCTCTTCCCCTCCAACAATTTAATATTCTCCCATTTATCTGTTGTGACTCTCGATCGATCCTCTCAACATGAACAAACCGGCGAGGATACACTTCTTTGGTGCTTTTCTATCACCGCTGCATCCAGTCCACATTCTTTCATGACCCACACGCATTCCTCGTCCTCTCCCTACTATTTTTACCACAAACGCAACACAAGTACCTCATAACCACTCATTTATTCGACACTTTAAAAGTTATGCTTTTCATTTCCATTAATTTATTAACATTAAAACCCCTTATATCCTTTCCCTAAACTTTCTGGGGAGATAAAATTCGAATAAGTAATTAAATGAAATCACCCGATGCATATATATATATATACACACAAATCCTTACCCGGATGGGATATAATTGTGGCTATATTTTGAAATGTCTAACCGCAGGGGAATTCATTATAGCCACCGAATCGGCCGTAAAGATCCACGCCGCCGCGTAATGAACTGCCGAAACGGATGCTTATTTGTGGAAGTGGGTCACAAGACCGAACCATATGGGAGAGATCAGAGAGGAATGCAGAAATGCCGCATTTCGTCGACTGCAAGAGGCAACCGCGAGAACGGATTTAAGGAAAGAAAAATCTATTCGATGCTGCCAGGGAATTTAAGGAGGAATTCCACATCATTAAGAGGGATGGCATTCAAATGTGAAATGCACAAGTGTGGCACCACCCACCACTTTCACTACAAACCTCTTTTCAACGGCGCATATCAAATAGCACATTACGTTTTCGGACGCTCTCCTCGCATGCGAACACATTCAAACCTTCGGGTTGGTAGGGGACCTTCAGTCTCAAGTTTCCCTAATTAATCTATGCGGCTGAAAATACGCCGCGCGACTCTGCTGTCACTGTGGATACGCCACGGTCTCTTCTTCGGTAAACACTGACCTTCGCGGATGTTTGAATGGGGAATGCACATTTACAGCCGAACTGCGCGTCACCTCGGTACGTGGAAAACATCGAAGCGCTTGGGAACCATACCCACCCACCCACGAATGGGGCATGGTGGGCGTTACGACAACTCAGCTATTTTTTCTCGAGATCCCCGAAATGCGTAGCAAGATTTCGAAAAGGAACCCGGTTCGGGCAAAAAGTGTACGGCAAAAAGTGCACGACCAAAACAGTCATACTAACAGGATGCACTTCAGTTATTCATCGAGGAAGTTACTTTTTGCAAGAATCAACAAGGTTCATGTATTCAAAGCGCGGTGGCTGAAGACAAAGCTAGGACTCTTATTGATAGAGCATACATATTGATTGATTCCTGGGGAAAAAAGCGAGTTTATCAGCTTAAATGATGATGCAATTGATTTGGCAACAGCAGAGGAAAAAGCATTATGAATGTAAAATTAAAACTCCAGACACCCCAAGAAAAAATATCACTCTCAGAATAAGATTTTTTTCAATGCCACACTACTTCAGGTGACTGCCAATAAAACGTTCACCTCCAGCCATAAATGTTCCGTTGCGATGGAAGTTCAGTTGGTAGTAGAAACAAGAGTCAGCTTGGTGAGGATAATTTTATCTTGTGATGAATACCGCCGGCCAACACTTAAAACGACACACCTATCAAACAGCAAGTGGATTCGGTGGTTCATAATCCAGTTAACAATTATCTTCAATATTATTTATTTTTAAGTACCAAAACTCCCAGATTCCTTCACCCTTTTAACAATCAACCAGAACGATTTCTACATGGCAGCTTCATAGAAATTCTCCACGAAGCGTTAGAAGACTTTTCGAAAACTCGGACATATCTTGTTAAATTGAGAAATTCTATTGTCGAAATTAATGTATTTGAGCCTTGGCCGAACTACCGGGAAGACACCGTGCTCACGAGAGTAGCATTTCAGCGTCAGTGTAATAATAATGGATAGGTATTCACATATAGAGGCGGTAACATTTAGTCAGTGCATTCTGTTCAGCATTCAACAATCTAAACATAATTTAATGAGCTAGAAACTTTCATCCAAATCGCGGCGAAGTATTAATCGCAGTCCAAAGTCGAAGATTTACTTACAAGGTACGTTTAAATCGCATGTCTTTAGAGAAGATTCCCTAGTAATATTAGGCATACACCCCACTATTCCGAGATACAGTTACTTGAAATAAAATGTTTATGCAAAAATAATTTATATTCGTGATGCGGCGCTCCATCTTCCTGCAAAAAGATAATCACTCAAGTTTTAAAACAGGTCCATTTACTTCGAGACTGGCAGATTCGCTGTTATGTTCCCCTTTCTAACCGTCTATATTAACCCATACCATTTGCCCTTTCGCAGACACATACCGTACCATTTTCAAATGGTCTTGTTCCTTCTCCGGTACTTCGTTTACGCCCATGTACCAACTAATCTTAGACGCGAACAGGCGATGTAACGTACGTTTTCCATGATACAGAGACGTCGTGGGATATTTGCTCGAAAACAGCAGTACTCCCCCACGATGTGGGATCCGCCCAAGAGGAAACGTTTCGTGAACGCACGAGGTTCGAAATAGAATAACGGGTGGGACGCAGGAGCATTAGTAGACGTTGCTGCTTGCGCTACGCGAACCACGATGATTATTTTTACGTATTTTCGCGTAAAAGCAGAAAAGAGAGCATACCTCAAATTCTAAAACACCCCTCACGCCTTGTTAAATATTAGATACGCACGGGAAAAGGCGCGGAGTGGAATTTGAAATGGAAGTGTATAATACCTCGAACAGTCCAAAAGTCAAGTAATAGACCGAAGGGAAGACCACCCCTTCGAGAACGTCGCGAAAGGGACTCCAAATCACTTAAGTTAACATTCGCTACAAGAACGTCAATCGTGGTCATATATCATCCAATGTATGCACTTATCTCAAGCGCGATTTTACCTGGCACGGAGAAGGTACCCAGGCACATCTAAAATTTCGCTTTGCTGCACGTAGCCAACAGTGAACTCCCATTAAAAAAATTTGTTTCGAGATTCAATGAATACATCTGTTGAACCTAGTGACCAAAAATCCCATGTTACTATCAATTTATGAGTAGTCAAAACGCTAACCCACGAGCATAAATTATAACACACCCAGCCATCATCCATGCCACGTAAAATCGAAGGCATTGACTTTTATTTACATGGTCGACATCAGAATAGGAAAGAGCAACTTCGGAGAGCGGCCTTTTTAAAATAACTCCACGAGGGAGTTGGGAAAGATGTTTTCTACCCCCACCAGCTGGACCGATGCCAGGATTCCCTCCGTCACTCTCCCGCTACAGCATGTCTTTCATAAGAGCTTTAAGGGTTCTCGAGACACACGATTCGCACCGCGACACTTTCGCAGAATGCAGAAAATCGAGAGATCGCCAATTAATTGTACGAAAGCAGATTTACTCCCCACACTGCATTTAGGGAAAGAAACGACAAAGTAACACACATAGATCACGTAATTGCAAAGAAATTGGGTTTTGTGGGTAGGGCGTTGACTGGGAAAAGTTACATAACCCATACCGCAGGTACAAATTGAAATTTAATGTCAAATTAAAGCTACCAATTTCATGGAAAAATTGTTATTAATGGTGGTCTGAGAAAATATGCAAAATGCATATCACAGATCCCCATCACTATTGAGAAGGGTTACGCATAGGAGAAAAACAAGACAGTAGAATGATATGCAAGCCAGATCATATTTATTTAGCTTGAAGGAACATTTGCAGTTGAGTTTGATCACTTTATATGTACACTCAATGTATTGTACTATGTACATGAGTAAGTATAAAAAAGGTGGATCAAACTAGTCACATATAAATTAACAAAGATAATAAAAAAATGACTTAGATAAACACTTTTGCATCACAAAGCAAAACTGAATAATAAAAACATGCAATTTCAACAACATAAATATGTTAAACCTGGACAAATGTTTTAGGCTAACATTCAATATACACAGTCATCTCATAATTTACTGTATTCAATAAATCCCAACTATATATGACAAACACGGTTTAAATAGGAATCAACTCTAAGAGGAAAGTACTCTGAATTTGTAGTAACATGACACAAAGTCAAATTAATACTGATTCATTGCCCTAAGAAGAGACATCTTTCTTTTCTGCTTCAACTGGAGGTATATCATTCACATTTGGTTTGTCTGTGATCTCATTTGCGACTGCAGACTCACTATCTTTGGATACATTAACACTTTCATTTTGAGCATTCTGTGAATTTACTGGTTCACTGGAATCACTTTTTCTGACTACACCTTCATCTAAAGCAATTGGCTCACCACTTGCTGCATTTTCTTGCTCAGTCGTAACAATAGTTGCCCCATCTACTTTAGCCTCAATCTCAGTCACAGCACTACTTGCCTCATCATTCTTTTTGCAATTACTGTCTGCAGTGTCAGTATTTTCATCACAGTGTCCACAGTTAGCATTTGCACCATCAGTGGAAGTAGTGTCAATAGATATTTTCTCACCACCTTCCCCACCACTCATTTGTACTTCTGTTTTAGCAAGTTTGAGGTCAGAAGCTGCCACATCTTGGGACTCAGTTTTACTCATATTTTCCGGAATAACATCCATCATTTGAGGACTCTGAGCCGATTCTCCAGGCTTACTGTCTGGATCAGAGACTGTTGATGTATCCTTTTCGGTAGCATCTTGTGCAATTTCCATAGGTGTTTCAGACTTGGTAGGTTCTTGACTATCCAACTTTTGTTGAACTTCCATAGGTTCTAAAGGCACTTTATTTGCCTCATCACTGGCAACAGTCTCACTCTGAGACATCTCCTCTCCACAAACATCAGCACTTTTGTCATCCATCACAACATCTGTTGCCTGGCTTTGCTCAGCTCCTCCTCCATTAGTCTCCTGAGGCAGAGGAGCTCTCGACTCCAAAAGACCAATACATTTTTCAATTGAACGTATTGCTTCCCTACGAGCCTGTCTTATACTATCCTTCCCCTCTGTTTCAATATCATCTAATTTAAGGAGATTCCTAGTAAGCATTTCATCAAGGTAAATGTATTCCTTGTCACTTCTAGATCCAGAGAAACTTTCAACCTTATTCTTTAATGCATTCACCTCCTCCTGAATTGCCTGAACTCTGGCAATAGGGTCCTTGGGGAGAGTTTGCTTGGGAGGATGAGGTTGCTGCTGCGGAGGGGGGGTTTCTTGCTTTGGCTTTTGAGGGGCACTTGCCTGTGGATGAGGTGCACTAGTTTGTGGGTGAGGTGTACTGGCTTGTGGGTAGGGTCCAGCAGCATGTGGGAAGGGTCCACTGGTGTGTGGAAAGGGCCCACTGGCATGTGGAAAGGGACCACTTGCCTGTGGGTGAGGTGCATTACTTTGGCTCCGGGTTGAACCAGAGGGTGAGTGGCTGGATGCAAACGCAGAAGAATGACTTCCAGGAGATGCCGATGCATAACTGTAGGAAGCATTAGGCTGCCCAAATCCCGAAGATGAATGTGATGATGAAAAAGACTGCCCTTCATGGGGCTTGGGCAGTATTGGTTCATCCCTGCCTTCGACAAATATTGGAATATGTCTCACATTGCCCTGCTTGGAAGTTGACTGAGGTGCAGGCCCAACTCCAGATGCCTTTGGGAATGGAGGTGGTTTCCCAGGACTGCTGACATTTGATGCTGAAGGAGCAGGGGTAGCCTCATTCTCATTACTGGTGGTTTGATTTGCTGGACTGTTGTTAACATCAACTCTGGTCACAAAACGTTTTGGCTGTGGAGCTTCACCCTGAGTGCGGTTGTCAGGTGGTGCTGACCAAGACCTCTGACTGCGTGATTCTGCTTCATTGCCATCAGGCAGGTTGGACTTTTGGGATTCACCTAGATCCACTGTATTTCTCATACCATACTGAGGTATCTTGCGAGTTCGGCTGCGGGATGAAGTTGGTTCCCCACCACCACTATCTTCATGAATTACTGGTATGGGGACGGCTTCGCCTTCACCATATGAACCTGAGCCACTACCACCTGACGAATGTCGTTGCCTATAAAGGTTTGGACCTGAGGCAGCAGGGTGGAAGAAGTGAGGTTCTGTTTCTGGAACAGTATTCCATCCTGTAGGTCGCAAGTGCTCAGCAAATTCAGGATGCCGAGTGGCCAAATCTTCAAAATGTGCTCTCATGTCAGGACTTGACATCATGTCTTGGTCCATGAATGGAAAACCAGCCTGTAGAAAAAAAAAGTCAATGATTCACTAAGCATTGAAAACCAGAGCCTCTAAACACAACAACAATTTGAAATGTGATCCCTTATATTTTGCATGAACCACTGAGGCATAGCTGGTATTTGTTAACATTTCCTATAACCTACTGAGTGCTCCCTTTGGATTTGCAAATTCAGTCCAACCTTCATGCTTTCATATTTATCCAGTCCACATCTTCCCTGCCAATAATTCCTGAGTTAAGTGAACACTGGGTCTTAAAGGATATGTGGGGGACTTAAATTGGGTCAGTTTTCTGCTCAAATATAATATTTTCAATGAATTATGCGGCATTCAGAAATTTCAGTTTTTTGCACTAGGTCTAAATTCTCCAGAAATACTGAAGATGAGGTATAATCAATGTCATGCCAACGATAAATAAGGAATGAGAGGGTACTGTAAGATTCATTGGGCCATATCGGTGGGTTCTTTTAAAAAGTTGACACGAATGCCACCAATTAGGCATAACTTTCGCTAGCATTAAAAAAAAATTGTGGACCGAATGGACCAATTCAATATTATTTCCACATGATAGTTGCATGTATCACTTACGTTTAAATTGATCATAAAAGTCCATTTTTAAATAATCTTCAGGGTACTGGTATATATAACAATAAAAATAACTTAAAGGTATACTGATTGCAATAGTTACATTTTAAATAACAAAATGTAAAACCTCCAGTCACTCATCAACATTCTCACTAGAAAATACTGTATTTAAATTAGTTGCAACAACTTGTTGCATGTGTGGAATTATTTTAGTGAACCACTCCCATTACAATTTTTTTACTCAATAACCAAAGCTCAGTTTAAAATAATCATTTTACTAGTAACCAATATCAAAACGGTGACTAGTGGCAACCTTAACAAAAGAGACACTACTACTTCCATGCCAGTAGCTAGTGAGAAGAGTTCCCACAATTTTAGTTCAAGCTATAGGCCTAATACTAATGAGAAGTCAATTTTTTTCTTAATAGTTAAAATTGATAACCTCCACAATAAAATGCTACACGTTATTTTAATGGAAATGTAAACGTGAAGTAATCCATGCCAAAATGGATAAAAAATATAACTGACACAATCCTGCATTTCATAACATTGAACAATTCCAAAACATTAAATCTTAACCATTTTCTAGGAAAACCCTTCAGCAAGATTTAGGTCATTACCACAACTGTGGTTGACTAAAAGAAAACTTAAGAGACAATTCTATTTGTCTTTAGACAAAAGGACTTAAAAACTTTCAGAAAATGTTCAATGAATAAATCAACTCTCTGCTAGCCTCTGAAAACCTACAGGACAATTCAATTGAACACGTTTTTCTTAAAAGACACTAAAAATCAATTTCTATCTTCAACTATGATTTGCATGTGTATAATGACCTGCAAGATGCACTCTAAATACCATTTCTATAATGCTCAGCCAATACTACTTGCTGCAAGAGAATAGCTTGATGCACCAGGTGAACCCCTCAAACAGCAGAATTTAAGTCCTGAGTTGAACCTCAAGTCAACAATTTATCATACTCAAATTCAAATGGTGTAACACAAGCCAACTACTTTCATAAAATCTATCATTGAGAAAAAAATCTTTAAATTTAAAAGTATAAAATAAATAAATATAAAAATATCTGAAATTTTCTGGAATTATTTGGTATTTCTGTCCTAAAAGGAAATGTCTATCATTGCAGGAAAATATAGTCCACGATGACACTGTTCATGCTTTAAGTGACAAAAATTGAAATGTGATTTCATTAAAAGTAGGACGATTGTTATATACCATACTGAAATCATTAATCACCGATTAAGTTGGTAACAAAAAAAGAAGTGAACAGTG
>LYUA01000549.1:386626-396975 GCA_002093875.1 Calopteryx splendens | reverse complement strand
ATATCTATTGTGGTATGTAACCATCTAATGATAAATAAAGATTATGATTATCAAATGTGTGCAATGTAAATTTTGGCATGAAGAGTAGTTCAAAATTTCATAAAACATGCCTTCCTTAGAAGACTCCATCATGATTGTCTGAGGTCCTTCTTACAAATTTGGAAATTAACACAACTTACTTTTTTGATCTCTTTGAAATTGATTCCATGATTTTATGATATTCAAAGAGGTTTACTTTGATGATGGGCAAAATACATATATGTGTGTATGCAGTAATTCAATCAAAAAGTAGCAGCAATAATAATAATAAATTGTTTTTATTAGGGCAAGATTGAGACTATAATAATCCCTTCTTCCACCTAACCACTTGTCAGATGTATATACAATATAAATGCACAATTTCCTAAGTATACTTTAATGTTACAAATATGAATCTTTATAATAACAATTGTAGAAGTCTGGCATTGAAAACTTGTGAATTTCTGTGTAAAATATATTTGAAATTTTGTGGGAAAAATGTAATGACAGGAAACTTATCCTTATCAAAAGAAAAACCCATGTGCAGGAAAACGCCCTCACAGGAAGGAGGGGTGCAAAAAACCTGCAAATGCAGTTATGTCATAAACTCCATGTAATATTTCTAAATTTTCACAGGAGGTTTTCATGGATAAGACTGTAAGCATAGGCTTGACTACGAAGGAAGCTCTCAAAAGACTCCATAATGATATTTCCTCTGTGCTACTTGAACATGAAGAATTTCAGCGTAAAAGGTGATGTCCCATGACAGGGATTTATGGTTTTCCTATTTCATTCTTCTAATTAAATTTCAATTAAGAAGTTTGAACACAAAATGGTTTCATAGTTCTGTGTTGAAATATCCTTACTAAAAGGATTAATCTGATTTTAAATTTTCAGGAGAAAGAGTGTTTTCCAGGATGGCTCATGGATCAATGAGTCATTGGATCCGAACAGCCAGTATACAACCCTATGTTGGACTTCAGCCGTAATTCTTTTAATTAATGGCTTGGTGTTCATCTTAGCTTATTTTTTATTTGACTCTCCAAGGTAATGATTAAACATAATGAAATGCATGTGATTAATTAATTAATAGCCATTTCACGTTGTGAAAGTAGTCTTGTATACATGGCTTAACTTTCTTGGTAAATTAGTTAACTTAGCATAGAATCTAGATGTTTTAATGTAGGTGTCAAATTTTGTGAAAAAAATTAAACATTATTATTTGAAATCACATCATGTCCAAGTTATTATTAAAAAATTTGTAAATATTTATGCCATGCTCGTTCAAATTACATTTTGTATTAGATGTTTTTCACTGTTCACCTTGGACTTGATGTTGGCCACTTGGAGTTGATTATGCCTATTTTAGCTCTTGTGGACCACTATCATTGAAGTGCATATGCTCAATGGAATCTTGAGTCTCTGCCATTGGGTTATTCAGGATTCCTTAATAAAAGATAACTTCTCTTGAAAAACTATAAATTAGTTTAAATTCAAGAAAGCAGATCTTGAAAACTAATCCCCCAAAGCCTATTCTATTTTTGTGTCTTCTTTATGTGAATGGAAAATGTTACATATAATGTATCTAGCATATGGTATTTATTGGTGGCTCCAGAACAATGTCATACCAGTCATATTTGCAGATGATGTGTGATATGTTATAATATGACATCTACCTTGATATATTAAAAGGGTTTTAAAAGTTCTGAAGCCATAGTTTCAAAATCATCCATGCACAGTGTCATGATCTTTTGAGTCAGCTATGTAGATTGCATACTTTTAAATAGGAGAAGTTGGATGCAGAAGGGTGATACACTAAAACAAGTCATACTACATTATTTTCATCTACGTGCCTATAAAAAATTAAACATTTATCCATAAAATGGCTTGCACTAAACATGCAAAAGCATCTTTTTGTCAGTGCTCAAGCAATTTGGAATTGAGAAGGTGAACCTGGAAGAACCATGTGCTTAAGCCTATGCAATTTGTCATGTTAACCTATGTAATTTGTCTAATCTGCATGTGGTCACATATAGAATATTGCATTGAGTGCACTTCACATTTAAAAACTTCACAAATAATTCTCAATCAGAGAAGATCTTCATCGATGACTGCTAAAAAATACAGGCTTATGTAGAATTGATGTATAAGTATTATAAGTCTAAAATCACCAATCCCCTTCTGCAAAATTGTAAAAAATCAGGGGTTGTTTCATGAACTGTGGGGAACATATAGTTTGGTTTGTGGTAAATTATGTATTGGCTGAAGAGCTGACTATCCAGGATTTTTAATTAAAATAATTTTTTTTCATCCCAGATAATAGTCTGGAACTTATCATGTTGATATAATTTTGATGGGATTTTTTAGTATGTAGAATATTGATATTATGAAAATTGATAATTCATTATCTGAGATTTATGACTGTTTGATTAAATTTTCCAATTTCAGATACAACTTTTTGCCTCTTCAGGGATTGATTGTCATCATTCTTCTTGTCATTAATTTATGTTTGGTGGCATGGGATAACAAGCTTCGTCACATTGAAATTCCCCAGCGGATACGTTACATACTATCACAATTGGAAGGTTTGATACATTCATTGTTTCATAGGGAAACTGCAATAAAATGTGTTAGTGGGGCTTGAATCTTTTTATATTTTTTTCAAATAATTCTCTATTTGTGTCACATTTCTCGAGAAAAGGTTTTACTTTTGATTTTTGGAGCTTAATCAAGTTTTGCCTTTGCTAGTTATGGCAATGTGATTGATAATGTGTCCTCTTAAATTGTTTTTTTAATATGGGATCATGTATTTGCTCATTATTGACTGTAACTATAATTTTATGGTTCTTTACTGTTAAATACCCTATCTACAGCATAACCTTGTAATTTTTATTCCACCTATTTCAAAATATTGCACAGTTTTCGGTAACGAATAGTCCCAGACAAAAGCCATAGGATTTTGCATGTTTATTGATACAGGTTATTCAAATTGTCTGCATAGAAGTTTGAAACCATGTTCTTGTCCTGTGATATGTGATATTTTATGTTCCTTAAATTATTCCCCTAGATAATGCATGTTTTGAAGTTTCAGCATTTAGGAAAGTTTGCATGTGTCCATGGCAAACGCATTGTGCATTTGTCTTCATTGCTGACAAAAGAAAACTCTTATTGCCCCATAAGCAGATAAAGTTTTTGCTGATTTAAATTTCAGAATTCAAAGAGTGTGAGTCTTTCTCCTTCCTTCACATGATATTTATTGTATTGGAAATAATATGAATAAAAACAGAAAACCTACCCTTGCATCTCTAAATCTATTACATAGTATTGTTTATTTTTTGGTGCATAATATCCAAGAATATTAGGAATTAGGTATTCTACTTTAAAAAGATTCTGTAGATATTATGAATAAAGCTATTCTAGGATTCCAATATGCGTTGTTTTCTCCTGAATTTCCTAATTTCCATCCTTTCTGACAAAATCTGATTATTCAATCCACTCATAATAGTAGCCATAGCAGTTCATAGCATCTCATATCTGGATTCATTCCTTTGTCTTAATTAAACAATCTAAACTAATTTTCAAATTTATTAATGCATTTGCAAAAAGGATAGCACATTGTTATCAATATTAGTTATGTTATGTGAGAGGAGAGCTAAATATCACCTATAGTTATTGCATAAAGTAGCAAACAATTTATTTATAGTTTGCATTGCACATTTAGGCATCTGCAATAGTTAATAAATCTGCATATACAAATAAAATTTGATATTTTCAAAACATATATGTTTAAATGCATACTTAATGAACTGGAAGCATCTCCTTATTTAACATTAATCTTTACTAATTATTTTATGGCTTCTTTAATTTATGCACATGAATTGGTAATGTTATGATTGCTCATTAATTAATATCTATATGAAATATCTAATTTTTGAATTTTCACTTCTATCACATCAGTTGCCTCTGAAAAGGTTCAGTGGTCTTCCAATAACTATCCTCACCTCTGTTCGCCTTACTCTCCATGCATCACACTACAATGGACCTACCGAGATGGTCATCTGGTCAATTTGCCATGGGCTCTTCTAGTTGCTGGAGATGTTGTATTGATGAGGCCTGGACAACAGGCCCCAGGCACATGTGTGTCTCTAGAGGTTAGATATACTCAAATGTAGATACTTGGTTCTTGGATACACTCAGTGTGAGTGATAATTTGGTACTCACCTTAAGTGGAAGTATTATACTGTGGACTTGAAGAAAATTTAAAGGTATCATGTTGATGCTGGATTTCTAAGGCTTTGCTAGTATGATAATGCATAATTACATATGGTATCACTGTGTTGTCAATGTAGTTATTGATGTCAGATTGATGCTCAATAAGTTTAAAGAAATTATTAATTCTGACGATAAATTCAGGAATTCATAAATTGCCTATTCATCTATTTCTTTGTTGTAGACACTGTTATAAGTAAAGCATTCATATTTTTATCATGGAAAATATCACATTTTTAATATTTTGGATGAATTATCGGGGCTGGGGGCACCCGACTAAGGTAGACAGAGGGTTGATTCATGATTAAAAATACTTCTGAGGTCTCTGTCAGTCACAGTAGAATGCTTCCATTCACCTAGCCTCTCTCGAAGCGTATTGCTTTTGGTGTGATCCAGAAGGTCCAAAACAATTCTGAAATAAATTACTTGGAACCCTTTCATGCAATTTCCACTTCTGCTATTTTTTCTATGCTCTTATAAGGGCATGTAAAGTTTCATGACAAAAATTAATAAACAAGGCTGTCATACAGATTTTGTGAATTTGTCAATATCTCTTGAAAGAATCTATATTTATTCCTTTTTCAAGCATTGGCAGTAATTTTATAGCTTTCTTTCTTTATAGAAAAATTTTTGTCAGCCTGAACAAAACATTTTTGCATGCTTTCTGAAAGTTGTCCACTCATGAAAATCACCTTGTTTTGAGCCCGTTTGAGTGATTTTCATAGCCATTAATGTAAACTTTACTTTGATAATGTTGCACCAGGTCTGTGCTCTACAACAAAAGTGACTACTTTTAAATTTCACAGTTTTAAAATCCATGGTTCTATCATTTCAAATCCAACAATAGTTTTTCAGGTAATTTTTAAAATTTCAAGTTTGGAACTCAAAATTTTAATATTGGAAAACTTCTGAGCAGTTTATTTCAGTAGATTAGACGGGAGTGCGAATGAAAGAAATCCACAGCTTCAGTAGGAAATATGGAAGTACATCATTTATTCACTTTTTTACATAATACCTGATAATAATTTTTATTCTTCTCAACAAATGGTACACACCACATTAGATGTAATATATATACAAAGTACACTGATACCACCATAGGTGGTAGTGGGTACAGCAACATTTAAACATGGATCTAGATTAAAATAAACAAAAGTTAATTAGAGTCAGAACTTATCAGTATGTTATGGCACTCTCTTGAAATTGGGCTGAAGAGACTTAGAACTAGAACAGGATTGGTGAACATCAAAACATCATCTTCTTCAACCTTCATCTGAATGTGTCAAAAACGTTTTGATGTTCACCAAGCCTGTTGAGGCTTGCCCAAGGTTGTTGCAATGATATAAATGAGATGATAGTATCAGTGCCATGTGCACAGGGAATCAAAAATACGAACTCTTAGATCAACCTTGTTATACCAACCACCTCAGCAATAGGGTGAGCAAGGTCAAGCCTGGGTAGTTGCTTGTCACGTTAAAAGTGTATAATATTTGCCACCCAGAGTGTGGGAGGGCAGGCTGTGGCAAGTGCAAAAAGCAATCACTTTGAGCGACTAATGTTGTAGGCAAAATCACACATTAGAAACTTAAAAAGTTGACCCTGTCTGCTTTTGAATGTGTGTAGTTGCAAACCAATAAATTTCAGTGGCATAAATAATATTAATAAACTTCGCTGCAAGCATTACTTAGTGGAAACAATGCATAGTCATATAGTTAGAAAAATTAGTAAGTGATATCTTTTATTCTTTTTGCAAAAATTTTTACATGCCACTAAAAACAGTTAAGAACCCGCAACCTGGGTTTCAACATTTCAGGCGATGACGATGTTGAAACCTGGGATGTGGATTCTTGAATGCTTTTTTTGTGGTGTGTAAACATTTTTGCCAAAAAAATAAAAAATTCCATGCCACCAAGTAAAACCTGAACTTTTCTTTTTTACTTTAGTTAGTGATATCACTTACTAATTTTTAAACATGTGTACCCACTTGAGATATGACATAAATTCTAACACAACTAGTTTTGTCTGTTAGCTCATCTTTGAGTGGATTTAATGCATTTATTCCACCACTAACTTCTTAAGTAGAGAAATAAGGAGCACAACTTGATGCTGGAAAGCTGTTTGTACAATAAATGGGCGAATTTGACCTTTCACCTCATCTAACTTACACCTTTTTCTATACCCTTATCAGGTTTGCTCAAACTTTTTTGTTTGTATGTATATGTAATCCATTTTCCACCATCAAAAATATTTTTTCAAGACTTTCCTTTAATTACTGGCTGCAAAACTCGCTGAAATTCAACAGGGGATGATGATTAATAGAGTTAATAATCATCATTAGAATTTGTTAATGTTTATTGAACTATGATTTCTTCTATGAAAAGAGGTTATGCTCATGTAATAGAACAAAATGTTTAATTATTAATTGAAAATATCCAGTGACAAGGAAGCACAAAAAAGAATTTTTGTGGTTTACATTCTGTTTGGCATATATAGGCATAGTGACTTTGCCATTCAGTTTTTCCATGTTTTCTCTCTAGCTTCCGTAAAAATCTGTATTCTGTTCATTAATTCTTGTTTTTGATCTCCACCAGCTTTTATAATTTTTTCTTTTTAATACCTTATTTATACAATAATTTTTACAACTTTTAATGGGGTTTTATATTTACTCATCAGTTATACTTTTCTTGCTCTATGCATTTCTCTTTTAGTGTACGTAATTACAATTTCCTGTTTGGTTGGTTTCTTACCTTAAGTGTACTTCATTATCTAACAGTCATCATCTCTCCTCACCTTATGTCTTTTTTTTCATCCCCTTCTTTAATCCATGGATTCATTATATTGATATAAATGTATACCTCTCCAACTATTTCCTCCTATTTTAAAGAAACTTTGGGAAATGCCATGACAGTACCTTCAACGGAGTCTCCCGCTGCTGTGAATACATATGCAAAAAATTCACAATATAAAAATCATTTGCCTGAACCGGGACTCGAACCCGGATCCCTCAATTTCCAGCCGAGTGCTTTAGCCAGTTAAGCTACNNCAGCCGAGTGCTTTAGCCAGTTAAGCTACCCAGGTGTCCTCCTACACTGTCGAAATCGAGGGATCCGGGTTTGAGTCCCCATTTAGGCAAATGATTTTTACACTGTGAATTTTTCGCATATGTATCCTCCTATTTTATTTAATTGGTAATTTTATTTCGATCATGTAATTGTTTTTTTCAATTTCAACTTTCTGTTCCATGCTCCTCTACCTCACTCCCATTTCTCCCTTCACCCATGATATTGGTCCAATCCCATACCATACCAAGTTCTTTATGCGTGCATGACGGAAAGAGGACAGATGGAAAGACAAAAGTGAATTTGTATATACTTATATTTTCCTCTTGAATAATGCCAGTGTGGAACTATTATCATGAGCGCAAGTAATACTTAAAAAAACAACAACAAAACCTCTGCTCTGAATTCAGTGGTTTTTTTATGCAGCTTAAATTGGACTAGTCAGGAAAACAACACCTTAAAACACTAATTTCTATCCTTTTGGTCAGTTTTGACCAAAGATCTAAACTACTTGGCAACATTTAATTTTTTTTAAGGTCAACTCGAAATTCCTTAAACAGTCATGACAGATGGACAAGATGGAATTAGTGGACATGTTCTGATATTTTATGCAAAAAAATAATTTTTTGTACTTTTTAATGTCGGTGCTGAATGATAAAGTTCAGGGCATTTCATTTTTTTGGTCTCAAACTCGAGTCCAAGTTATGGATGAGGAGTCTCAATATCACATGAACAGAGATGTTCATGAGATAAGCATCCATGACATCCAAGAGCATGGAATAATTTTATTCTGATTTATGCTTCAATAGTTTTTCTTCTTTCAATAGTTTTAAATCAATGCTTCAATAGTTTTTTTCATCAAGAGTAGCAAAGGAGATCTATGATTTTTATAGTATATAAAAGCCTGAGTAATGATGTGGTGGTGAGTTTAGTGACTACTTATGCATTTATAATTAGTTAAAAGTTTTCAATGGCCATCGGAGGAAATCAATGAAAACTTATAACTTAATAATGTTCCCTTTGGCCACTCTATGAGGCCCCATTCAGCATTTACCGACATCACTCCTGAAGGGTCTTCCAACAGTGGTGGCTTTCAGAAATGTCAAGTTTTAAAAAAATATTGCCATGGAAAAACTCTAAAAGTTATTTTTTCCCACATCAATGTTATTTCTTCTGAAAAATGATAAAGTTTGGTTTAAGGACTATGTATACAAATTTAATTAGGTTGGTGAAATGCTTTGAATGAATGAATAAGATGTGCGATTGAATTAAAAACCCGTAAATTCAAGATATCTTTCAGTTTTCTACTTTATTCTTCACCTCAGTAACAACAGAGAATTGGTACTCTACTGTGCATGTATCACACTTAATAATAAAAATGAACATTTTCCAGCTTCAACTGGTGGAGTCTCTGAATTTTGAACATTGCAAATATTCCACAGCTATTTTTAATTTGTTTGCTAACAAATTTTGCCCATTATGGCATAATTAGGCATGATGAATACACTTTATTTTACATAGATTTTCTTTTATGTGTACTTGATGATGGATGAAACTGGTATTGTATATAAATAAAAGTAACTGAAATTTTTACAGATTATTTTGTTTTGTAATTGTGACCCTCAGTATTAAAAATTTTGTTAGATACTTGGGGTCTCCCACCACATTGATGTATCTCAATACATTTATAAAATGAAAAAGCAATATACTGATCAAGCATCCTATGAGCAGCTAATCACAGCACCGTCATATTTTCCCAACTTTCTCTAGGTGATGGGCATGGTAAGGTTTCCTTTATTTTTTATTTGGTATTCCAAGTATAAATCTATTTAATTATTTTTTGTGTATTGCGTTCCATTGAACTACAAGGTAATTTCCCCTTTAGTACAGAGGAGATAACTAATATTTTCATGCTTGGGGTAGAATTTAAAGCTCATTATTAATGGGAAAAAAGTCTTATCAGAATATCCTTTGATTGAAATAAAAAATATTACCATTTTTAAAAGTGAAGAACCATTGCTGCTTTTACTTGAACTTATCACCATATTTAAAATAAATATTTCATGTAAAACATTTGTGCAATCACATGTCTCTGCAAATGTTTTTCATAATTCATTAAATTCCTTTCAGTGAGATGCCATTCATATTCCATTTTATTTGTTGTAGAACTTGTTTATATTAAATAAATGGAATTTCCATGTGTCCCTTTACTCCAAGAATGTTTTAGATTGCTTGTCTTGAACAATGCTACATGTTTGTAATCCCATTTTTTTGCCCTTTTCACAAGTCATAATGTGAATAATAATAATACCCTTTGTAAAAGGGGAAGGATTTCTCTTCCTGCCGAGAACTTTTGTACCAAATCCTGGCCTTTTTACCTCAGGACAAAGAGGGTAGTGTGCTGCATGCTGGGGATGTCTACTCTCCTTCACCACATGAGCAAGTAAGAGAGGTTTTCAGTGTTCCAAAAGCAAGGACTCCACTACCAAATGCCTGCCATGCCTTGCAAGAGACCCCATATCTGAATAACCTCCGGACAGCACTAAATGGGGCTCTGAGTCGGCCAGCCTCTTGCCAAAAGAGAGGACTACACCTCCTTATGGTCACTTGCATTGAACAAGCAGCGGTGCCCATAATCCTGGTAATTTATATGACACTCTAATTGAGACTATTTCATAATATGTGGTCATTTTTCGATTATCATATGCAACCATTACGTGTAAAATGCACTCATATTTTCATGAGCAAGACTGAAAATGTTCTTATCACCATGGAAAAATCTGATTATAAAAACAGAGGGATAGCTAGGTTGCCATCCTTGCTTACATCTGCAGTCCTATAACACTAGCCATTTGGTATCCGGAAAGTGAACATATGCCCTTAACTAATTCAGGCACGTTACTTTAGGATCTTTCACTCAAATTCTTTCACTCTCTTATGTAACAGTTCCAAGAAATGTGTGATGAATATTCATGTTATATACCCAGCAGGCATACACATTAC
>LYUA01000549.1:371159-382930 GCA_002093875.1 Calopteryx splendens | reverse complement strand
AAATTGTACAAATATTGTGAAACAAAGTGTATAAAAATTTTGATGTGCTGTGCACTCTCTATTGTAAATTCTTTTTTAAGGAAAAACAATAAAGAATATTACTACTACTTACTACTGAAGGTTTGATCGAATGACTTAATTCTTTTTCCAGGTTTCTGTGATATTCATCTGTGTTCTCAGGCATCTCTATCTGTCGCAGTGGGTTGGTGCTGGTCACTGGGCTGAAATGTTTCTCCTGATGCCTGCCTCCATTTCACTCCCTCTGCTTCCAATTGTGTTCCCTGCATTTTGGCTTTTCCTCAATTCACTTGGAATGGCTCGCATCCAGGCACTCTTTCAGTCCACAAATCAGTGTCGTGTGAGTAGTACTCATGTTTTTACAATACAAATGTTTTGAATGGGTAACAGGAATAAAAATGGTGTCATTTTCTGCATGTGAGAGTCATATTACAGAGGAATTTTTTGCATGAGGCTTGCGTTAATGCTTGACAAATTGCCCCTCTCAACATTTATAAAAATCCCCATTGCTAGTTTTTCACATTGATCATGCTGAGTAACTATTATTACACTATTTTAAACTTATTCAATTCACTTTTGTGTTTACTATCACCTCTTCTTTCAAATTTCACAGAGTTCTTGTATTCCACATAATAGGTAGTTTGTTTTTACTTGCATAAATCTGGAAACCTAAAATTATCAAACTACCAGGATTTTTAGATTGCATGTGAATCCACTCATTAGATTTGACTTAAGGCCCATCTTTCATAAGCACTGGAATGTGTTTCAATGAACACACATTTTAGTGAGTTTAAAAAAATGTTGTCCTGGTTATAAAGTGGTGCGGAAATTAATAATATAGATAAAATGCATTGTAAATATTTTAGTGTTTACTTATATTTTAAAAATTTTCTCTTTTTTCAGAAAGTATTTATATATTTTCTTTACAAATTTAGAAAATATAAATTAAAAATGTCAAAGAAGCTTCCTATGAAGTTGCCTGTATTTGAGCATTTTACCATAGCCCAAGATAGAAAACATTTTGTGTCACTCTATGACACAGGACCTAGATGAAGATAAATTCTGTGATGCCAAAATCAGTGCACATTCAGGCAGTGATAAAAATTTTCCTGCAAGGGCTTCTAATCTAAAATTACAGTAACAGCACTTTCATCCAGAAGTATTCAAAGCTGTGAATGAAAAAGATAAGAATAAAAGTAAGAAACTACTGTCCAACTGCTCCATCCAAGCAAGATATCAGAAACTATCTCAGACATCGGTTACAAGATATTTTGCCAGCGACAAAGTTACAATGAAAATTTCCTCAGATGCATTCATAAAACATGTCATAGAACTTGTTGCAAAGGATGGTGTCCTTTATCATTGTTTTCAAGTCCAGCTTTTATAGTTCTGAATGGAGAAAAGGCTTCCAAACTTAGTGTTTCTCCTGAAATAGTTAGTATTAGAAACTAGTGATTGAAAAAGCCCTTATCCAAAAAGAGGAATTAAGAAAGAATCTTGAGTGATGCTTTTTATATTCCTTAAAGTGGAAGCCTTGCACATGCCACAGATTCACCTCTTCTGCCATTAGTGTCCAATTTGTTCGTGTAAAGAATGAAATAGCTACCAAGAAAGTGGCAGTAAAAGACACCCAGGCTAATCATAGCAGTGAGTTCTATAGGTCTTAGTGGTAAAGGTTCTACCAGATTATGAACTTAAAAAAGAACAAGTTATTTGAATTGTAATGGAAATTCCTCCAAACATGAGACATACAATTAAACTAATGAATTCAGGTAATGAAGGGGACCTACAGCTCGAAGAACACTTCAGATTCAGAGAATTGGGAAAGTTTTAAATTGAAGAGTTCACTCCCACTACTGTGGAACAACTGAAGTTGTTACTGAAAATCAATAACAAAATAACCCTTAAGATGATCTTGCTGAAGCTTACCTCTAGTCTCAAAACTTACCCAAATTCATCACACCCACTGTTGTGCACAAACAGCAGCTGACAATAAGGGATAATCTGCAGGAAGGACATGCTGCTACTCTGATTGGCAAGGTGAGGAAATTTGTTACTGTTGATAGAACACCTAGAGTTGATTCCATTGTGAAGAGATGCACCAAAAAAAGGGCAATTATACTGACTAAAGGGAAAGGTGTCTGTTTGAGGTAGAAGTCAGAATGAATGGAATACAGGAATGTCCGGAGGAAAAAGAAGTTGGTGATGTTGCCATATTTTCCACCTCATCAACTGAGGATGAACTTGTCTTTGAAACATATTTGAACACAGGGAACATGCAAAGTGTTGCCACAAAGAAAAGGATTCCTCCTAACAAAAGGAAAAATTAATAAATTTCTCACTTGCATTAAAAGGAGTGAAAAATTTTGATTGTTCATCTAAGCTAACAGTGTAAGATGCCACTCCCTTATGTGGGAGAGTGGACATCAGCGTCTACCACAGCACCAGTGATATGAATGGTGCCACCATGTTGAGCAGATGCAGCTGCAAAAATTCATCATGGTTGAGTCAAAGAGCACTGTAACTATATTTGTGTCCTTTCTTCTGTAGTTTCTGTTACTCGTTATATAAGAATTTTTTAGATGTAAATTCTGCGTACTTTTTTCTATTTGAAACTCAAATTACAAACCTAGCTTCTTTCATAGGTGCCAAAGTTCTGTTCTGAGAGAAAACAACAATTCTGTATTAAATTTTGCATATTCTGATAAATGCTATATTTTATATGAATCCCTTTCTCTTTTTTTATATTTCTTTTTTATATCTTTTTGCATTTTAGAAATGAGTCAAAAATGTTCCATCAGACTAGGATCTCCGAGGATTATTTTTTTTTAATTCTGTTTTTCCCTAAACAAATAGTAATCTTGTGAAATAGATTGGTGGTTCGCCCTGAGGCCATAAGAACAAATAAGAAATGTTTAAAAGCAGTGGCAATGATGACACAAGAGTTGACCAGAAGTATTCTCAAGGAGGGAACATGTTGCCAGTCACCTGTGTCCGCTGACTGACTGACAAATATATAGATATAAAATTGGAACAACCAAAGGTAGTTTGTGAATTCAGAGGCTGTAGTGGACAAGTTAGAAACAACACAATGCAGTGGTTGAGTTCCCTTGGCATATGAGGAGAAGAAACTTACATTGCAGACATTGTTGTCCACTGCTACCAGGGACCAACATGTACTAGTGGCCACCTTGGCAGCCAACCTGTGAAAGGATAGTATAAGCACTCATACAATATATGTTGTATCACGCTGACACTATAATATTGTAATTTTTTCATTTATTCATAATTATGCATATTCAAATTCTGGTTGTAATGGAAGAAATCAAAGACTCTGGGGTAAATAAATATTGATAATTCTCCTTCAGTCATTTATTATAGACATGCAATTAAAATTTTATAAATGCTATTCTACTAAACCCATGCATTTTTTAACTTCGAAAGTGCAATGGAATATTAAAATGTCTTTTTCACATTATGTAATTCCAGTGGCACAATGTGCTAGCAGGTTCAAGTGCTGGAAGCTTTTTATTGAGGACATCATTCGTCATTAACTTTCAAACCTTTCAATTTGGCCCAAAATATTCTGAAGTATATTTAATCACATTTCATTTACCTTGAGTTATTACTCTTGAGGATTATAATTATTTACTCCTGAGATTTCAAATTATGAACCTTTCAACTGGTGGTGCAGTAGTTTTTCATAGCATGATCGTATATGAATGGTTCTATTAAAATTTAATTACTATCCTAAAAGATTTGATACCCTCTGCAGTTTTGGCTAACCTGTGGTTGTTGCCAATGTGAGGTAACATGTTGTGTGACCCACTCCATATTGCTTTAAAAATGCGCAAACATTTTCCCTCTTCTTATGTCTTATTTTCCTCTTCTTACAGCCCGTTCCACTTGACCCATTTGATGAAACTGATTTAAGTGAACCAACCCATCCCGCTATTGAAATCTCCTGGAGAGAAGTTCATAGTTGTTTGATGGATGTGATTGCAGGCAAGGGAAAAGTCCTGTCTCGAACAGCCAATCTTCTTCATGTTCTTGGTTCAGTGACGGTGAGTTACGGACCTCTTTCACTTTTGCATTTCTGCTCCTGGCTCATTTTATTTTGCACTGGGCATCTTCAATGTTTAACTTATGTATTTTTTTAATGCTCCATGAATGCATCTGATGGTAAAATTTTTGAAGTGACTATTAAGACATAAGTTCACTGTCTAATTTCTATGTCCTTTCTCTGCCGTGAAAGTACTTGTAAGTTCGCTCAGTAAGGTGCTGTGAAGTACTTTTATGATTGCAACCATGGTAAAAGTGGGGGGTAATTTTTAATTCCCTCTGACTACCCACTAATAAGCTTTAAATCTTTTAAAAGTATTCCCTTATGTAATGATAAAATCATTATAAAAAATCCTAATTTTTATTTATGGATTTTATTACCTGAGAACTATTATGCTGAGAAGATACCTTTCACATTTTCACTACATGGGAAGGGTCAAGCCTCAGAGACATAGTCACAGCAAAAGGCTTAATAATAGCTGTAGACATAGGTGTCGTCAGGGTCAATTGCTGGAAGAGGGAGGTGAAAAACAAATGAAGCTTCCTCATCAATCTTTACCTTCTAATACCATCCCCATTTATCCAGCTTCAGTTCTTATCCACTTCTTAATGCTATTTATTAGAAACATTGTAATGATGTTAAACGTAAGATTTTTTTATCACCCAAAAATGTAAATATTGCCAAATAAACTTTGAGAAGGATGAATATCCCAATAAAAAGTTTTACTTTATTTCTATATTTATATTAAAACTTCTGAGTATTGAAGTTTTTTTAATAAAAGAAACAATTTTCCTGACCATATGAAAATGAGTTTCATCGTTTGTTTAGTTTTGAGTAAGTGAGCTTAGAGGTACAAATATATAATGAGTTTTTATAAAAAAAAGCTGAAGGTCAAAGAGTGTAACGAATAGTGAAGAAGTGTGACAAGTACAGTTTTTAACCTTAGCAAGATGAACATTTTTTCAACAAAAAAATCGTAAACCACCACCCAAAAATGCAAGTTGACATAACTTAGAAGGCAACCTCTGGTTTTCTCTAGAGATCCCATGGTGAACACTAAAATCCTATGCTGTCTCCACTGAATTGATTATAAGCTGAATGTTGAATGTTGAAAGGCAGTTTCGGTGAAAAATGGTCCCCATTCAATTGTTAGTTTATGGTATTGTTTCCTCCAATGTACACCCTAAAATGAAAATGAAATTATTTTGTAGGCTCCCACTGTTTATGCTCCGTTCACAGTTTCTCATTCCCTTTATGTTGTGATTTTAGGCTTTATGCTGTGTGGACAAGAAAGGGATTCTTTCCTGGCCAAACCCCACTGCTGAAAAAGTATTCTTTCTTCGAAGTGCTAAACCTAACTCAAGATCTTCCAGGTATGCTTTTCGTTGGCACTCATATGGCTATTAACTATACATCCCGTGTTAAATTATGTGAGGGTTGTTCTGAGATTAATAACTCCTATTTATTTATTTGAAAGCGACAGTAGATGCAAATTGCACAATAGCACTAAGTTATAGAACACACTTTTAGGAACACGTCACTATTTTTCATCAAGCATCACCATTTCCTCCAGCGATGAACTAGAACTTGCATGTCGCACTTGTAAAAGTCATTATTTTCAGAACAACCCTTATCTTTTCTGTGGATGTGTAATTCAAATTATTTATTCTATCTCTATATCTCAATGTTGATTATATGAATTTTTGGGCATAATAGTGTTCTGAGCATGAATGCATGCTACAATGCTCCACCAGCTGCTGGCGGTGATGTTGGACAGCATTACAAGGGTGGAGGTGAAGAAGAGGAAGTTGAAGTGAATGATGGCCCTAAGCCACACTTCCACCATCACGGTGAGGAAAACTTTTTTTAAATTTCTTTTCATTACTGTATTTCAGCATAAAATTTTGAAAAATTTAACTTTGGTAAAAAATAAACCATTCTTTGCTTTTGAGAACATTGATTAAATGTTCACAATCCTTTGGATTTTTAGGTCTTGAATTGTCAGGGGCTTATCATTTATACATGATATATCATTATACATGATTCCCTTAATTTCATGGTAAATGTAAGTAAGGAATAAGGCCCTGTAGGTAATCATGATTTGTTGCAGGCATTGTTATTTCTATAGTTGGTGGTGGTCTGGGATCTCAAATTTGCTTAAAGGGAGAGGATATTGAAGCTTGACCTATTGCCTTTTCATGGGAGATAAAGTTTACAGCATGCTTGCAGTAAGGCAGTCATTTATTCTCCATGTAATAGGTTTTGGGAGAAAATTTTTATAAATGTGCACCCATTCTGAAAAGTGAGAAAGTATTTGAGTGTATTTTTTCTGTGTTTTAAGTTGTTTTTATGACTCAGATTCCAGTGCTTCCCAAACTGTTGCTGAAGTTTTGGACCTAACGCACGACCATGGTAGTCCTTTCCGGTTGCAATTTGATGACCAGTCTTGGCGGCGCCATTTAAGCTCCTTAAAGCCTCTTGGCTTGGCCATCCTTCTGAACACTTGTAACATGGATACACAAGATCACTATTCACGCTTTTGTTCTCATGTGACCTGTGAGGCTATGTACAACGAGGACCTTGTGCCAGTTACTAATAGGAGGTTTGCCTCTCATTGTTATTCTGGTGAAATTGCTTTCCCTACCTTCCCTTCAAGTTGGATCGGTTTTAATGTCAGTTGCATGAACTAAGAACTTTTTTGTCTTGTTTTATATAAATCAGAGTCCTATTTTTTTTCTATTACAACAAATGAGAAACTTAATGACTCACTATTAATAATATGCTTTTCTTCTATGATGCTTACTAATTCCTGAGGCTTGTCTAAATAAAACATGTACTAAGATCTCTCTCTCTTAGTACATATTATGATTTTACGTATGAGATATGTTTTAGTGCCTTGTGCTCTCCTTTGGTTAATCCTATTCCTGCTCTTCAAGCAAACTTCCATTTCCATGTCCTAACTCATATTTAAACATTTAATATATCAGAAAAAATTTGGAGTTCATTTTGCCAATTTTTTTCCTGAAATCATCATCAAATTTTAAAGATATACATGTCTGCTTGGTAAAATTTTTTTGCATGCATTTACATATATCCTAATTACTGTCCAACATTGATTATTCATTAAATATTTTATCTCATTACAGTTGTTATTTCTTAAAGATGAAAAAAATATTCAGTGATTTGCCTATGTAATTCACAATTTAATTCATAATGTAGATGTTTTTATATTTATTGCATTTTTAGGAGTGAATTTAGAGGGTCTAAATTGATGCAGAGGATCCATATAATTTTGGCAATCTTATTAGAAAATACTTGTAAAATGTAAACTCATAGTGAACTAATGACAGAAGGTCGCCGACAACACTTAAAACTTTTATGCTCATTGATTTGGAAGAGTGATAGGTTGGGGGGAGGAGGATTGTAAAGAAGTGGGAATTCCTGATTGGTAGGTAGAAATATTCAAAGTGTTATTGAGCTTAGGTGTTATGGATTTGGGGAAGTTGTGGGACAGTGATTGCATGTCATAGAGTAGGATAGGCATCATAAAAAAAGCTAGGGGTTTCTGACCTGTGTCTGTATTTATTAGTAATTAAAATTAGTAAATGCTCATGAATGAGCTTCCTTAACTTTCCTTAGGCATGTGGCGTGTATTGGTGAACTTAAATTATTGTGCATTTGACTGCTGAATGGTTGTGATGAGCAATCACTAGTTTACAGGGCTCTTTGCTGAGTTCACCATTGAATGCACAAGGGAATTGTGTGAGCAATCTCCAATTTTATGGACGCCTTGTAATGATGAAGCTTAAATGATATCTGTTTTACCCAATTGGAAATTAAGAATCTGACATTGAAATTTCTTCAAATGGACAAGCCCTGCAAGTGCTTCTCTGCTATCATTCCACCCTGTGGAAAATCGAAAGGGGAGGTGCTTGAGCTGTTGACCATGAGTGCCTTACCTTGTGGAATAAGGCATCCAGTCTTGCACAGCTACGATACCACATTATATCCAACTTAGAGAAAGTTAATTGGGAACAGGAAATAATTAAGTTAGATAAAGGGCCCAATGCCATTAGGGACCGGTTTGTTTCTCCAGGGTAAATAACGATGGGGCCCCCCTCCCCTCTTACTTCACAATAACTAATGAAACGCCCCACACTAACCCCTCAAACCAATTACCTCCACCAACAGCCCCTCATTCCCCATGCAACACTTAAACTCTCACTTGACTTTGGACAGTGTATCACCACTGTGCTCTCCCCGAATCAACCATTTACCCACAAATCTCCCCGCTGATGGTCACCTTTGTTGACAGTTATATTGATATAAGAGCATTAAAAGATGTTTTATTGGAGATAGGATTATCGCTGTATCACTTTAATTTATAGTCTGTAGACTTCACTGTCTTTTCAATATTTTTCTTTGGCAACTTGCTTTGCTTTTAGTAAAATATATTTAATCTGCGTAAAGGCCTAGTCACATATAGCATATAGTCTTGGCAATAGTGGATGCATTAGGCTAGCATGTACATAGGCTTGTCAATGTTGGCTGCATATAGCTTGGCCAATGTTTGTTTCACTGGTTCACATCTCCTACCCAATGCTAAACCAATTTTGACCTGCCAGTCAACACTCAATATTGGTCAATTGTTTGGCTACTTGGCCTACCAGTTGAAGAAGGATTTTGTGGTTTCCCAGTGTATTATCTGAGTGGAGTTCTTTTTGGTTCTACCCTGGGTCAGGTTTTCTATTGCTGGTATTTTGAGATTGAATTCATCCATTGTCCTCAGGGTGCCGAGGGCAACGGATAAGTAGGACTTTGAAACATAGGCAACAAAAAACCTAACTGACAGAGAGCCCAAGAGAACCTCCCTCAGTACCAAATTATGGTGTCCAATTATAACTAATTCAGCTGATTATAATAATGCTGTGGGTCCTGAAAATATGTTTTCGAGGTCTGCATGGTGACCCTGATTATATATATATATTTTAGGTAGGCACCTAGCTAGATATTTAGCGTAGACCACAAATTTAGTTTTTTTTTAAAGAGTTTTCACTGAATGCAAAATTTTACTTGGGTATTGAATCTATCCATGGAGTAAGACATCAAGAGATTTACAGGTGTTATCACAAAGTAATGTATAAATTATGGTCAAAACATTATATTTGGAAATGTTTTTCTTGGTATTCATGATTGAGCCACATCCTCATTTTTCAAACAACATTTCCAAATGAAATACAGATGCAGCTAAAAATCAAGCGATTGAGGTAAATGAGACAATCTAGCGATAGTAATTTCAACTTTTTCCCCACCATTCCTCAACTCCCTAATTACTGTCTTGTACACATTTCCTGCATATTCCTAAATGGTATGCATGACCTTAGAAGCCAAATCCTAACACCAAATCAACACCATTGTTCACTGTGACTGCACCGTTACTCAATGCACAAAGTGGATATTGCTTGCATCGACCATCAAACTAGGTATTTGTGCTATGAAATGAGCTCATCATTTTAGTACAGCCATCCTTCACTTTTCAGGGCTTCAGTTTTGTGATCACTCCTAAAATCCTAAGGTAGTCAGTCACATCTCCCCAGATTTAAGGTGAAGTGTGTTTGCAGAGTGGCTCTAGTGGTCCTGTGTTAATAAAGTTTTTCAAGTATAGGGGGATTATTCAATAATACCTTTGTGTGTAACAAAGAATTTCTCTGTATTGTGATGGATCATGACCCAAAACTAGAATTTGGCATTGTGCCACACACATAGACTCCCTTCTGCTCCTGTGGGATAGAATAACTTGAGGGCAAACCCACTAGTACTGGGCTTTTAAAATAATGGCTGCTTGGACTTCCTGAGTCAGTAAACCATGAAATTGGTTTGATGATCAACTTCTCCTTGGGGAACCCACATGACCGTTCTGACCTTTATCCGCCTACTACATAAATAATAAATTGGGGACACTGTTCTTCCTTTTCCAAGGGGTAAATATCAGGTTGTGGTTTAGGCGATTCTTAGTCTCCCACCTCTAGGAAGTTGAGCATCTATTCATTCAGAAAGGGGTGTGGTAGTCCAGTGGTTAGAGCACTGGGCTAATGACCAGAGGGCCTGGGTTCGATTCCGGGTCATGCCTCTTGATACCTTCAGCTTCACCCAAGCTGTGTACCATTTTTTGGGTACCCTGTCATCCTGGAAAATCACGGGCGGTACAGGGAAAGGAACTGGCCAACCTACCCTGATGTGTGAATTTCATGCAGCCTAGGGCGTAGTACTGGGTGAACTCTACCCTCATCTACCAAACCGACCTTCGGGTTGATTATTGTGATTTGATTAATTCAGAACAATGATTGCTTAATGAGCAAATCAAAACAAACTTCAGCATTTCACAAAAAAAACACTGCGAAAAACATGAAAAAAATAAAACTCTGATGAATATGTGAAGAGATGATGATATAAACTAATTCATAAATATAGTATGAAGCCATTTAACCCTCTGCCAATAAAGTGGAAACATATTAACACAGAAGTAATGTTTCAAATGTGTGACACAATTGTCTTGATTAATGGGCCAGATAGACCATTACACAATGAGGGGAAGCCATGCTCCTTTCATAATTGTGATTGTTCATTTGAAGTGATACTTCCAGCACGTTTTCAAGGTGGCTAAAATACATGATGAGAGGATTAGGCATGTAGCTAAGGCAAGCAGCACTCACGCAACTTTGGGCCCTTCGAGGTGAGGGAGGTAAATTCTTCTCCGTTTGAGGGAATCCTTAGCTCCTAAAGTTACTTTCCTCTGGTTCTTCACATTTTTGTGGAATTGACGAAAAGAAAACCTTGAGACTGTCTCTGGGATGATGAATTCAAACCATCTCGTCTGGATCTCCTGCCAGTTGCGAATCCTGGTTATATGCGGTCTCGTCCACCCGGCTCTCAGAGAAAAAAATCATCAGCACAGAGCAAGGCAGAGTATGTAAAAACTAGCAGGCTGGCCCCTGGTCCATTGTGTTTGAACCTTTTACTACCCTCTTGGGGCAAGGAATGGGGAGGCAGGAGCAAATGTAAAGGCCCCCCTGTTCTAATTTACTCATGACACAGGTTGGGCATGTCACTTTCCTAAGGTTGGCAAGACTGAATCAAACACTGTGTGGGGAGGACTTCTCTCCTCTGAACAAGATAAAGGATTTTATGGGGTCAAGAGTTTTTTGAAGTACTTGAGAATATCTGGGATTTAATAAATGGTTACCGTCTTATCTAATCTTACAGTAGGTTTAGAATGAAGACAAATATATGTGTATATGAATTTAATCACTCTTCCATATAATAATTGTACTATATTTTATACTAAGCTGCCTATATTTTTCTTATGCTGAAAAATTGTTCAAATAAGAAAGATTCTCAAAATTGTAATCCCTTCCTTAATGCATATGCTGCTTCTTGATGCACACATTTCTCATACTGGCCTGTTTACTGCTGATACACTTGTGTATCGTGGTGTTTAGTTAATATTTGCTTAAAATGTATAAGCATATAACATACTTTTTTCATTACAGTGACTTTCACTTTGAGATGGGTAGAGAAATATTTAAAAATTGCAAACAGCATATATGTATAATGGTTCAATTAAAAGGGAAAAAAGTCTAAAGGCCCGTTTACATGGGGCATTTATTGCTGCAATAATTGCGCGAACGAT